>MJUU01037555.1:3835-16877 GCA_002080025.1 Modiolus philippinarum
TTAGGACAATCAATAATGAGAACATAATGACGCAACTTTGGAAAATACTTATCAATTGTTTTTGGAACAATTGACATTCTAGTTTAATCAGGCATATCCAGAGAAGGTCCGAGATAACAAATCCCCGTTTTCCGTGATTTGTTTGTTTTTTTTTAATTTACATCATTTAGGCAAAACAGCGGCAGTAGAATACCGAAGGAACAAAGCACAAGATTAGGCAAAAAGGTTTCACGGTGCTAGGGGCCGCCTTGAACTTACTATGAAGTAGGGGTATTTGATCTTGGTTAAAGACCTCATGGTGACTTCAAGATCAAGAACAATAATGAAAGCATTGTTCCATATTTTTATAGGAATTTTGTCCCATGTACATTTACTCTAAATCCCTTTATCTGTTCATTCAAAATTATAGACCGAATTCAAGTAAATATTTTTAAAAAATTTGACGGAGTCAAAACTATCAGCAAGACAAGATCTACCTGCCCTGCAATTTTGAAGAAAATCTGAACCCTGTTTTTGAGATTTTGCCTTTTTTCCGTTTAATTTTCAAAATTTTAATATGTTTTTATTTTTGATTAGAAAAGCTATAGAAGTCAACTTTTATTGCAAAAATGTTCAACATACAAAGATGTACTCACCTGGGAACGTGACAGTAATTTACAAGATGGCTGACTTTACTACCAATGGGCCGTTATTTCAGATTAAGCATTAAACTATTAGGGAAATCTTATTTTGATCAAAAGCCAACAGGTAGGCGAGATATAGGCTCACATATAAGCCTCTAGTTTTACTTTGTTGTGTTATTCTTGAAATGGGATGGTGATGACCAGAACAGACTTGACAAAAACAGTCATGACTAGAACAGAGATGTTAAGAACTGTCAAAGCTAGAGCTGACTTGGGAAAAATCGTAATGGTTAGAACAGTAATCGCAAAAACGGTCTTAATTCTAAGGACCAGAGCAGTTGTGATTTTATGACTGCTCTAAGTCTGCTCCAAGTTAATTTCAAAATAACTTAGACATGGTCTCATGGCGAAAGAATGGACATTTTTGTGACTAATTTGAGTTTGGTTAATCTACGGACTGAGAATCAATTAAATTCTAATGCAATAAGTTATATAAATGGTAATATGTACTAGGTAAAGGCAAAAAGCACAACATTACAATTTATAATTTAAAATTAGTAACAAGGATCGATATTTCTTTTATAATCACTTACGCTTTTTGGTAGCCCTTGCTAGACTTGTAAAAGATGTGACAACTTTTGTTATTCTCACAGCGAGCAAGGTATCATTTAAACAAATAAATATAAAAAATTGCATTTATTAGGAACATAATTTATATCAATTATTATTCTTTACATAAGGAACTATTTCTGGTAAAACAGATTTACATGTACATGTATTACCTTACATTTCATAAGTTTTTCGGTAAATGGACTTCCAAACGTTTTGGTTTGATCTGCACTGATGAGACACACGTTGTCGAAATTTGCATATGTAGAAAATAAAATTACAGTACTTTCGGTATTTGTTATTCTGTTTAGTATAAATTATTTTCGTCTATAATTTGGTATTGTCACATCCCTAGATGTCAATTGCCCGATAAGATCTATTGTCAGCTTAGCTGTATTGACCGATGGAGTCTATTGCCCGGTGACGTTTGTTGTCCGATGGAGTCTATTGACCAATGGTATCTATTACCCGATAAAGTCTATTGACTGATGAGATCTATTTCCCTGTGAAGTCTTTTGCCTGACATTTAAACTTCCTACAGAGAATCTGCAGCTTCTTAAACTCTGCCCAAGTCTCTTATGTATCAATGACGTTACAAAATTACATTCATAGTTGAAAATATAAGTAACGACACCGAAATTTACGGTATATTTGAATTATGTTGGACAAATGCACTACATTTAAAATTGGTGAGTCTTTACTTGTTTGATTGAAACTTGTTATTTTTTGTTTAAAAATTGAGAGCCAGAAATTGTTTTGAAATTGTTATCAAGACCAATTCTTTCCCTTTCGTACATTTATTATCTTTGAAAAACACAAGTGTTCCATTGCCCTCGACCGTTGGCCTCGGGCAATAGAACACATGTATGGTTTCTAGTATCTCGGGACAAATATTATGATCTGTTGCATGCATATCAATTAAATAACTGTATATTATTTTTGCATAGTTTTCAAAGAAATAGCATGGACTGCACTATTGGAAATAGTAAGCTGGTGTGAAAAGCTATTAATATTTACGTCAATCATCATCATCATCACAATAACGTGCGGGAGGCGGAGTTTTGGTGTAATGGACAAGTGGTGGGGAAGTATCTGCGATTTGATCTATTATCTATTACTTAAAAATGAATAATAGTCTGCTACAGCGTATCGGAAACTTTTCATTATGTGGGGCATTTTAAAAAGAAAAGATCTAGACCCTCTTTGGCCATGTAACTATTTAGAATATACAACAGTCAATATAATAATAATACTAATAATGTTGTGTTTTAAATTGATTATGGTCTTGCACTATTATCCATCACCCTGGCTACTATTTTCGCACAGTCAATGAAAAGCAAAATATAATTATATAAATTAGCATTCATTTATTATTACAGGTATAGCTGTTAACAGTGTGCTTATTTTTATGTCGACATTGGAGGATGCCCCATTTGGAGAAAACACCGAGAAACGTATTGGACTAACAGTGAGAACAGCAGGTGTAGCAGTTACTCTCACCTTCCTGACTGATGTTATTGTCTTTATTGGTGGGATGTTCTCTGTTTTTATGGTTGTCAGGAGTTTTTGTGTCTACTCTGGTAATTATGATACATTTATATTAAGGTAGTTGCCACCTTTGAATGAAAGTAATGAGAATTTGATAAAAGTGTTTTGTATTAGTATGACTTAAAGTAATGTTGCCAATAGGCAAGAAAAAATAATAGGCTCATGCGTTTGATATTGAAATACACGTTATTAAATAAATTGTCGGGAAATGCCAATTTCTAGGTTTTTTGTAGGATTTGTATAGAAATTTGTATGTCTTGTTATTAGAGTGAAGTGGTAATGTCAGTTTCTTTAAATTTTGTCCAAAGGTTCTTAAAGGTGCATGCTTTCAAAATATGACATGAAAAGTCGGGATACATTGGCAATAAATTTACATTTTGAGGTATGGAAAAAGACAGAGGAGTCCGCATATTTGACCAAGTGTCAGATATCAACGGTGGCAACTACCATAAACATTAAATTTCAATATAATTTCAGATTATGTCATGGATCTCAATAGTTTCTCTATAGTTTTTATAGTTTATAGTTTTTAGCTCATTTGACCTAAAGGGTTGTGTGCTATTACAATTACTTGGCGTCTGTCCATCCGTTGACTTTTCACATTTTCATCTTCCCCTACACAAATGATGTATGGAAGGTCCTTTTCAAAGATTACTCATCTCATTCAAATCGGATAAAAAAGCACGAATAATAAAATAACATTGGAACCTATGGGAAAATCACATTTCCATCTTCTCCTCTGAAACACATGAGCAAAATTCAACAAAACTTTACAGGAATGATGTATTGAAGGTCCTAAACAATGATTGCTCATTTCATTCCAATCCGACAAAAACAAGGCCGCCTGCGTGGAACTTAGGTTTAACATAGAACCGTATGGGGAAAATTGCATTTTCATCATCTATTCTGATACCACTGAATCAAATTCAACCACACTTTAAAGGAATGATGTATGGAAGATTGCTCATTTCGTTTCGATCCGATAAAAAACATGGCCGCAAACACGGAACATCGTGTAACATTGGATCCTATGGGAAAATCTCATATTCATTTTCTCCTCTAAAGCCACTAAAGCAACTTCAACCAAACCTTACAGGAATGATGTATGGAAGGTCATTTACAAAGATAACTCATTTCATTCCGATCTGACAAATAAAATGGCTGCCAACGCTGAATAAGGTTACGCATTGGGAAAAAATCACATTTTTATCTCCTCCTCCGAAACCACTGAAGCTAATTTCACCAAACATTACAGGAAAGATGTAGAGAAGGTCATTGTCAACTATTGCTTATTTCGATCCGACAAAAATATTGCTGCCAGCACGGAACATATTTTAACATTTGACCCTATGGGGAAATCTCATTTTATCTCCTGCTCCGAAACCACTGAAGCAATATTCAACAAAACCTTTCAGGAATGATGACAAAAATTGCTAATTTCATTCCAATCCGACATAAAAAAAACATGGCCGTCTGCGTTGAACTTAGGTTCCACAAAGGACCGTATGGGGCAAATTACATTTTCATTCTCTCCTCTGAAACCACTGAAGCAAATTCAACAAAACTTTACAAGAATGATATTCGATAAAAAACATTGGACCCCATGGCAAAAATCACATTTTCATTTTCTCCTCTGAAACGGCTGAAGCATATTTAAACCAACATTACTGGAACGATGTATGGAAGGTTCTTTACAAAAATTGTTCATTTCGTTGCTATCCGACTGTTAAAGTGATATTTTTTATAAGAACTCTGTGACTTGAGAAACTGAACTATAACCATATGTTGATTCAACATTGTTTAATGTTACACTTTATGATAAACTGTTTTCCGGTCAGCATTCTTACTTGCAGACTCTAAGGTTGAATAATAATGAACTGTCAAAGATAATATTAATTTATGTTCTACAGACTGCTTGTGTAGAAGTATTATTTTTAAGTATTTTGTCAGTTGTTAGTTTGGTGGCTCAGTGTTCACACGTTATTTTAGATTTTAATACAAGTTGCACCTTATGTTTAGTTTGCTTTCATTCCCACTTTTTGGACCAAAAGAACCCTCATAACAGATCTGAGGAATTTGTTGAACCAAGTTATGTGTTAGAGGGTCAAAGAGTAACTCTATATACAGCAGTAGGACAACCGTTTACCGCAAAGCTTGCCGTAGTGAAACTGGATACACCCTATTTTAAGGGACATGTAACTGTTGGTTTAGTGCAGAATTTAGCTGCAGACGCTTTATTAGGGATGGATATATAAGAAAAACACATTCAAATATAGTAACAAGAGCTCAAAGCAAACAGAAAGAAGAAATTCAACGTGTAAGAGACGATGAAATGGCAAAGTGCAAAGTTCAACCTAAAGAATTAATTCATGATGAGGAAGTTGATTTACTTGATTTTTCTGAACCGGAACCGAAAGAGGAAGAGAAAGTTAATGATGAGGTTGTCAATGAACTTCAAGAACAAAGTGAAAATGTTGATTTAGAACATTTATCCAATATCAATGTTGAGACATTGTCGAGGCTCCAAAGGGAGGACGCCAGTTTAAACAACTGTTGAAATAAAGCATTAAATAGTGTGGATGAGACAAGAGACATTAAGTTTGCATTTTATTATGAAAATGGAATACTGAAGAGAAAATGGGAGTCGAAACATGGTTGCAAAAAGGGGACTCAGATTATTTTACCCAAGTCGTTGAGAAGAGCAGTGCTAAAATTGGCACATGATCGTCTAATGTCAGGTCATGTAGGACCAGCAAAGTGTAAAGAAAGAATTCTACAATCGTTTTATTGGCCAGGTGTATTTGCCGAAGTCACAAGACACTGTCATAGTTGTGATGTATGTCAGAAAACAGCAAAAAGAGACAATGTGAAAGTACCGATGGTGAAAACGCCAATCATTAGAGAACCATTCAACAAAATTGCAATTGACACTGTAGGACCTTTAAGTCGCACTAAGAGAGGGAATAGGTATATTATTAACAGTTGTAGATGAAGGTACAAGATACCCAGAGGCATTTGCTCTTCCGAGTATTGAAGCAGAGCGTGTAGCTCAGTCGCTAGTTGAACTGTTTAGCAGAGTAGGTGTAGCCAGAGTTATTCTAAGTGATCAAGGTAGTAATTTCACAAGTACTTTATTAACACAATTATATGAAATGATAGGTGTAAAGGGCATTACTACAAGTCCCTACAGACCACAGTCAAATGGAATTTTGAAGAAAGTTTTAAAGAAATTGTGTATTACATATGACAAAGAATGGGATGAAATGCTACCTTATGCGTTGTTTGCATACCGAGAAACTCCTCATGAGGAAACAGGTTTCTCACCATTTGAACTCTTGTATGGCTGGCCTGTAAGAGGTCCAACAGAAATTTTAAAGTTGTGAATGTCTGGAGAAGAGGATGTAGAGAAATCTGTCATCGAACATGTGATTAATGTTAGAGAATGTTTAGCAGAAATGAGAGATGTTGTAAGTGAAAATCTCACAGAAAAACAATCAAAAATGAAAGCCTGGTATGACAGAAATACTAGAGAACGACGTTTGTCACCTGGAGATGAGGTGTTAGTTCTTCTACCCAGTAAAACTTCAAAAATGACAGCGACATGGAGAGGTCCATATCGTATAGTGAGAAGGATAAATAATGTGAACTACCAAGTCAATTTAGGAGCTCGCCGTGGTTTAGTCACCTATCACATAAACTTACTTAAGAAATATAATAGAAATGCAGTTATAAACATATTTGTTGAACATGAGTGTGATTCAGATAATTTGCCAGACATGACTATACCAGATGACACTGAAACTTATAAGGATATGTCAGTTAGTACACTTTTGTCAAAGTCACAACGAAAAGCAATTTGGAACTTATGTGAACAGTTTTCCGACATTCTTATATCAAAACCAGGTCGGACCAACATAATCAAACATGAAATCAAGACAACATCAGGAACACCTATTTCACTAAGACCGTACAGGATACCATATGCTCGCCGTGAAGAAGTCAGAAAACTTGTAGATCAAATGTTGAAAGATGGACACATAACACATTCTAAAAGCCCATGGAGTAGCCCGATTGTGTTTATCGACAAAAAGGATGGCTCAACCAGACTTTGTGTTGATTATCGTAAGTTGAACAATATAACAGCATCAGATGGTTATCCTATTCCTAGAATAGATGAAATCATTGAGAAGCTTGGCAATGCTAGTTTTCGAAGCCGAATCGACTTAACTTAGGGCTTCTGGCAACGTGAACTTCACGAAGATTCTAGAGCGAAGTCTGCATTTGTTACACCATTTGGACAATTTGAATTCCTGGTAAATGCCTTTTGGTATGAAAACTTCACCATCAACTTTTGCTCGTTTGATTGATCAAGTAGTTGGAGACCTACAAAACGTAGTAGCCTACTTTGATGATATAATTATCTACAGCAATACATTTGAAGAACACTTACAACATTTGAGAAATGTATTCAGGCATATGAGAGAAGCTAATTTAACAGTTCGTCCGACAAAGTGCGAACTAGCATTTGAAGAAGTGCATTGTTTGGGACACATAGTTGGAAATGGCATGGTAAAACCAGATTCGAAGAAGGTTCAGGCTATGGTTGATTTTCCACTACCAGTCGACAAAAAAGAGTTTGCGCTCATATCTTGGTCTTGTAGGATATTACCGCAACCATATCAAGGACTTTTCAGCCACTGCACAACCTCTTACTGAACTTCTACAGAAAAGTAAACCGAATAAAATTGTTTGGACCGATACTGAAGTAACAGCATTTAAAACTTTGAAGGAAATTATGGTCCGTGCTCCAGTTTTGCGAAACCCTGACTTTCAAAAACCATTCATTCTGCAAACTGATGCGTCTGATTATGCAATAGGTGCCGTACTTAGCCAAAATCTTGAATATGAAGAACATCCAATAGCCTATCTTAGCCGTAAATTACTTCCAAGAGAACGTAATTACTCCGTTGTTGAGAAGGAATGTCTTGCTATTGTGTGGAGAATAGAATCTCTGAACTATTATTTATCTGGACAGAAATTTACAATAGAAACCGACCATAACCCATTAACATGGCTATCAAAAATGAAGGACAAAAATCAACGTTTACTCCGTGGGGCACTTTTATTACAACAGTATGATTTCGAAATTGTGTATCGAAGTGGAGCTAAAAACAAAAATGCAGATGGAATGTCCGGTGTGTAATTCATTAATCTTATATGTGAATATATATTCTAGAAAGTAGAAAGTTATAAGTCATTATTACTAGTGTAGTGTAAAATGTCAAAAGAAACGGTGTTGAAATATGAAAAGTTATTATTTGCAATACATAAATCTATTATATAGTGCTTAAAGTTCAAAACAAAATTAATGTGGATTTATTATTATTCATGGATTTAATTATTTGATTCCTATGGAGAAATGTTGACATTGCGCACATGGTCGTGTTAAGTGTTACGCATATTGTTTTCTCATATTAGAGATGTTTCACATTTTGACGAAAGAGAACTTAAACGTACGGGGACTAGTTATTGCACAAAAATTAAAAAAGCGAAAGTAAATTTAAAAATGCAAAAACTTCCAATTACAATGTTGTGATTCTTTAAATGAATAATTATATAGGCAAAGTAGTCGAAAAATCTTCATTCTAAGCTATATTTCCTTCGTAAATCGCTACGTCTCGTTTCGTCGCTTTCGTGTGTACGTAGACGAACGAAAGACATTCGATTTGTCCTTCTTAAATTCACAAATGGATCAGTCAGTCATTTCTCATTATGCCATTTGTAAAATAAATGTAAAGAAGTAATAGTTCGATGCCACAGTACAAAGTTCAAGAAATGATATTTAATTGGTGTTATATGCAGTACTTGAACTATATGACCATTAAACATTCATAATATGTTTTGAGCATTTTACACGCGGTGGGGGGGTTCATAAATAAGAGATATGAATTTTTCTCATTTCATTGTATCAGATCTATTAAATATTTTTAAATACCTGTTTAACAATGCTAATTGTGTCAGTTTGATGACCAAATACAATCAGGTCATGTTGAGACGTCCTCTAGTAACCATAACCTATCTATATTGCAATTTATTAAATGCATTTTCCTATCTTTTTACAGTGTTTGTCATATCCATTTCAAATATAAAAAGAATTATATGGACCTCATCGTATGCTATTTTATTGTTTAGACCTACTCGCTGATCTTTCTTATATCTTTTATTTTATTTTTTTTGGGGGGGTGTCTCCTCTGCGGTATAGCATCACATATGGTTTACTCGTTCTAGAACATATCTTGTATCTTTGATGGCGAATTATTTCAGGCTTTTCCGTTTTTTTCCATTCTAACATTCATTTCTCACTCAGTTTCATTATTTTTTTTAATAATACACGTGACTTTGCAAACAATGGAGTTAACTTGTATGGGTGTTGTCTGTTTGCTAGTTAGGCCATTCTGTTTTCGAAGGGGTCAGAGACGGTTGACACTTTTATGAAAAAGAGTGGATTTAAAATTTGACACGTGCATGAAAAATTTGGAACTTCGAATTCATGTCATGGAAAGTGCGAATCTGAGACATTCAATGTTGTTGAAATTGGTCACTTTTAAGTTGAAAAGACGATATCAAGACTTTTATATCAAATAAAAGCTATTGGAACATGTATATCCCCTTGTAGAAAAATGATATTTACGTTAGAAAACAAAAACAAAACAAACGCTAAAACAAATTCTGCAAAAATTAAAAAAACATCACAGAAAAAAATAATAAATAAATAAAAAACGCCGTCCGAGATTCGCTAAAAAGATATGTTGATATGCTAATCTCCGCTTCATATATTTTAGTTTCTAGAAAAAAAATTTTTTTTCTTGTTTTATTCTTGCCTTTGATTACAGTGAATAGCGAACTGGTATGTAATAATATCGTACACAGAATTTGACTCAGACGAACAAGCTCGGTTTTTTGAGGCTGATAGATATAACCAACAAATAATTTCCGATCTAATTGTCATTTTAATTAAACAATGACGCAACAAGTAAATATTTACAACAAAGGGAGTTACTGTACAACAAACAAATAATAGTTAACTCCCACAAAAAACCAGCCTACAAAAAGGTGGCGTACAAAAAACGGCCAAAGCGCAAACGGCTGGAAGTTGGGCCCCAATATGCAGGACAGACAGGCGTTGGAGTCTCGCCACCCGAGAGAGTCTGAGTTATGGGTAGGCAACTCTTCTTCCGAACTGATTGCTATATTAATTTACAAGTACTTGACGGGTAGGCAACTCCTAGCCCCATCCACGTTAAATAAACAGGGTTACTCGGTATAGTACAATGTGCATGCAACATTATATTATGGGTAGGCAACTCCTAGCCCCATCACATTTAAAAATACACAAGGTTTAGCATTATTTTCCAAGTACATGTAACAGATGCAATTATAGGTAGGCAACTCCTAGCCCCAACATAATTAAAATTACACAAGGTCAATCGCTATATCACATGTACTTATACATGTAAACAGTGTTTTATGGGTAGGCAACTCCTAGCCCCACAATTAACTGCACAACACTGACTTAGAGACTTACAGAGATAATGTGTCGATTCTGATATATCTTTGTAGTGCATTTGAATTCCAACGACCCATTTTTTGTATGTATTGCTCTGAATGACCTTTTCTGGCAGCATGGGTAGCTGGGTAGCTGCACCGATACAAAAGCTGTGGCCCTTGTACTGTGTAGCATCAAGACGTAGAAATGTGGTCAGCTTTTGAAGTTGTTCTGATATAAATGTTGCTTTACTGGTTCACCATTTGTATGTTGAAATAAAGGCCCAGAGGTATGTTTGTATGTGCGCATGTAAGTATTGAGGGTTTGTACAGGACAGTTCAAGTCTGTTTTAGTTGTGCTGTGAGCAGGAATAAAAATAGTGACTGGTTTGTTTGACTTGTTGTTTTTAAAAAAACGCAGGGTTAATTCTGCTCCGGTAAGAGTTTTATTTTCTGTTGTAAAAGAGACATCATGCCATTGCAGAACTCTATGTGAAGATTCTTTGTTTCTGATGGCTAATTCTCCGAGACGGAAAAACCCATTAAATGCTATTAAAAATACTGTTTTTAGCAAAAGCTGGTGATAATGACTATGTATTACAGATGGCAAACAACCTATCAGTTTATGCAACAGTGATTTTGTGATTGGCAATCTTGTGTCTGCTGTTGGGTTTAATTTTTGGCAACCTTTTAATAATTTGCGGATCAAAAATGAAGCTGTTTGTTAATCCAAACAATGTGTAAATTTATGTAGGTCAGGTTTACGATCAATGTTTACAAGAGCGCAATCAATACATTAATGAATGGTCACGCGCTCTTACTACGATTTATATACCACTCTAAATATAGCCTGCCTCCGATTGGCTAATCTTTTATTGATCGATATGACAATGTCGACCTGCAGGGAATACACATAAGATGACCTACATAAATTGCCAACATAAATGAATTGTAAATTCTTTAAATTCGTATTTGTTGATGGTACTTTATAGTGCATAGAGAAACAAACAAAGCATTATTTAAAAAAGTGCTATACCATGCACTGTTAAAGTATCCATATGGCCCGTGATTGAAGCAAGTTTTATCCGCTCTAGTTTTAAGTTGAGATATAAAGTTTAAAAAAATCAGTTTTGGCGTTTCCGGTATGATTTATTCATTTTAATCTTCATTTCTGAGTACTTATTGTACAGGATTTCGCTATGTTGATTTTAGCATCCCAATAGTTGAAAATTGTTTGGTGATTTCACCGACTTGGCAAGCTACCAGTACAAGGGTGCACTCGACCGGTTAAAGACTTTACAAGATTTTATTCTATGTGTATAATGTCTGATATAACATGTGTATAAGGTGATAATGATGATTCAATTAACTTGACAAACACACGCATTTAGTCGCCGTCTTAGAAATAATCTATAAATAATATTGAAAATGAATAACAAAATATCTTCAGCTTATGGTCCCCTTCGTGTCATTTAGGTTGTGGTTCGTCATGAAAGGTTTCTTTCGTCGGGTTACGTCGAGTTTCGTCAGAATGTGAAATATCTCTATTAGGACTTGGTACATAACACGGGTCATACATAACACTGTCGTGTATCTCTGGTTCTATACTTTTGATTCCTATATGTTTCTAGTAAGTCTGACAGGTTACTCTCTCTATAACGAATATATTGCTAAAAGGATAATATAAATGTACGATTTCCCCTTGAATATCAAGTATTTCGTAAAAACCATACACCTTTGGTCAAATCAAATGCAAGCATTTTTTTTACCTGATTTTTATTATAAAAGTCAAACATTATTACTTACCACAACGGCTATGCACCCTCCTACCTGAAATACACTCATGGTTTTTTATCTAATAAATATCCGGGTTATAAAAAATGACAACGATTCCCGTATATTTTTCAGAAAAATCTTATACGAACAATTTTAGAACAATACAAGGAGCAAAAAATATGCCGAGTGATTTTTTCCGTTTACTCAATGTTGGGCAAAGTAGATCTGGTAAAACAAATTTGCTAATGCACCTTTTATTTAAACCCTTATTGTATTACGACAAAATTATTCTTTACGCAAAAAATTTGGAGCAGCATTATTACAAGAAACTAATTCGAAGATTCGAGGAAATAGCGGAAAAACTAGGAGTGTCTCTGGAAGATTTATTACAACTATCTAATGATAAAGTTGAAGACATCGACCGCGAGGACGAAGTATCTGACGGCAGTGCCGGTGACAAACAAAAAATCGTAATTTTTGACGACTATATTTGTTCACATCAAGATCAATCTTCTATTGTGAAATACTTTATAGGTGGAAGGCACAAGAAAATGAGGGTAATTTATTTGAGTCAGTCCTATTTTCGGATACCCAAAGACTGTCGTCTGAATTGTAATTTCTACGTAGTGTATAATTTTCCGAGTAAAAAGGAGAGAGAACTTATATCTTCAGAACTTCAGGTCTCAAAAAATACGCTTGTTTTAACTACTAAAAATAAATATTCTTTTCTGTATCTTAACTTACTAGACAAGAAAATATTTCATTGTTTTGATCGTGAAATACAATCTTAACTTGTTAAAATCTATTTAATTTCCTTTTTGTACCCCTAATAGGTAATCGATACACCTCAGTGAGAATTTCGCAATGCGACAAAATCAATACGACCTCAAGCTGTTAGTAGTATATGAGCACCGTTCAAGTCGTATTTGTCGAGGTGCCTG
>MJUU01037557.1:1206-42075 GCA_002080025.1 Modiolus philippinarum
TAATAATAATCAAACGAAATACAATAAGGTCTTTCCACTGTAGTGGGAAAGACCTTAATAATCAGAAGAAATACAGTAAGGTCTTTCACATGTGGTGAAAGACCTTAATAATCAGAAGAAATACAGTAAGGTCTTTCACATGCGGTGAAAGACCTTAACAAGCTGCGGTAGAAATATGGTATTAAAGGTCACTTAACATTTTTAAAGCATGTTTAATTGTTAACTCTGAAAAACGTTTTGAAATGAGGTCAGTAGAATAGGTCAAATCTTGCACGAACAACTGCGCATTGATAGAAGGTCACTGAATGAGCACCTATAAAGGCGCAATCTACAATACCGGTCTGATTGTATATGGAGATAATAAACCTACAATAATTTCTTACATATTTATAGTAAATCACTATTCGACTAGACACAACTAATTTCATAACTAATTTAATTTATAATTTTTATGTACCAGACCATAGGCGTGTTTGGTCCTAACACTATCGGTCCGGACCATATGCGTATACCCATATAGACGTACCATATACTTTAACTCCGACCAAACGTGTACGGCACGATTGTATGCGTCTACATATACGGTCTCGATCGAGCCAGACCATTCAAGCATTATGACCGTATCGATATTTCAAGAAATTATTTTAAGTTTGAATATTAGTTAATAAAATGCTACTAGATTTTTTTAAATTGGTGTATTTTTATGCCCCTGCCACGAAAAGTCGGGCATACTATTTAACCATTGTCCGGCCGTTCGTTCGTCCATTATACCGTAAGTACGAATACTAACATGATAGCGGGGGTATCATTTGTGTCTGACAGACACAAATAGTTACACTTGGGCATTTAATCCTATGTTATGAGTTGTAAATTAACTGATGAAATCCATAAACCGAAATATTTGTAAAAGCTGAAAGAAAAAAGATTACCAATAGCATTTAAATAGAAAAGTAATTGTGTTGTTTAATTGCATCATATCTTTTTGATTATATGTTTTATTAATACAGGAGATGATAGTATAGACGTATGCTTGTCCTGAATGTATTTACTCTATATATATATTATATTTAATAAATCATATTTAAAACAATGCTTAAAAACATGACCAAAAAAAAAAAAAAACAACAAAAATAAACAAAACAAAAAAAAACAAAACAAAAACAAAATCAAAACAAAGCAAAACAAAAAAAAAAACAACAAAGTTGAAGCAAATTTGGTCTCTTTAAATTACCATTCCTTCACCTAAAGTAAAAATTAAAGCACTTTGAAAAACAGACATCAAATAAAATCACCAGGCAGATGGAGTTTAAATATAAACAGGAAATGCAAAAAAATGGACTACAAATTTTCAAAACGATCTTTTAAAATGTTAATCTCTACAAATATCAGTTTCAGAACGACTGAAACTGTCCAAGACTTACAGTTCACCACTAGAGGTATCGATTAGCTGAAATGAATTAAAAACAAATACCCCCGAAATTAAAGTGTATTGGGGTACATAAACAGTTGTTGAAAAACGGGTGCAGATGCTCAGTGGACTTAGCATGTCTCACTCACTGACTTGAATACCTGTCGGAAAAAAATATCAAGTCTACCTACACCGACTAACGAAAAATAAACATAGCTATTCATATGTAACATAAATTAAAACAACCTAACAGAGACAATACAAATAAACAAAAATGAACAAGAACGTCATCAAACTAAATCACTACATGTATCTATAGAGGCTTCGGACTTGCCGGAAGGTTGAACAGTATCTGTTAAACGCGTCACACTGCCAATGTAAAAACTCGTTTGTCAGTTCGCAAATAAACTCCTGACCTACTCAAAGATGTCTATTCTAATTTGTGGAATAGAAACATTGCAACGGTCTGTCAAATCATGGTGACGAGCACAAAACTCTTACAGTTACATCTGCAACAGTAAATAAACATACATGTAACCTTGGTGTTTTATTTTTTAGAGAGTGTTTCGCCTTGTAGGCAAAATCGCTGTACATACTACAGGCATGACAATAGGGAATGGGTTGTGAAATATAAACGCCATGTGTGGGAATATTACGCTCAAAAATGGGAAGTTTACTATTGAAAAGTCGTAAGCATCACCTTTGTCGCAGAGGTTTGTTTTCAGACGTCAAGAGTTATCATTATAGATAAAATCCAGGTATGATGTCGATAATGGTGTATCAGTAGTTTCTTTAATTTGGAGTTCATTTGTGTATATAAGATGACGGTTATCTTTTCATTTGAAATATTTCATCTATAGAACGGATACTGAAATTTAAGGACTTTGCTTCCTTACTTTAATTTTTCAAGCTAGCCCTTGAATGAAACCTGGCTTAATACTAATAAAGAAACAAATTTGTTTAAGTTGCGCACAATTAGTCCCAGTAGGTATCTGTATTGTCTGCTGGAATACTTGTCCTCCAAATTATACAAATATGTTATCAATTAAAAAATCAAGCACTGCAATGACATCCTCCTCTTTATATTTTGGTTGGAATCATTTTAATGGATAGCAAAATATGTTCCATCTTTATTTAGTACCGAATAGTGATATCCCTTGTTGTATTTATTAAGTCCAGGAGTACCGAATTTAAGTTATCGTGAGGGAGAGTAGAATAGAGTGTAGAAAAACCGAATTTTTTTCACACTATAGCAATGGTTAAGTTCAGTTAAAGATAGATATTCTGACAAGTATATCGAGTTTTTGAGAATCCACATTTGATTCACCCCAGGTGTTGATTATATTTTGTCACTATATATCTTATATATATCTTAAGGTCATCTTTGATTGAAGTAAGTAACGAAGTCATGAGCTAAGAAAGGGATTTTGTTGTGGATTCGGAAGACCCAGCAAATTCATCTCTGCTTGTAAGAGAACTTATGTTACTTAGGTACGCAACAGATACAGAGCAGATTGGTTGTTTTCCTCATATAAACTGACATAAAAATTCGACAATACTATTTTGTGATTTTTAAGAATGTCTTCACTTGGAATGGTAGAGAGTATGTAAGTAGGGTTGCCAAATAATGATGATTTTAACATCCTAATCGTGAACTTTCCCTTTCTTAGCAGCAACATACCTACCGCTCAAACCGATGGAGTGTACATTTCACAGTTGATTCGATACTGTCGAGCATGTAGTTTGTACACTGATTTTTTTAACAGAGCAAAAACACTGCCCCAAAAGCTCCTTAGTCAGGGACTTGTTCAGGCTATGTTAATTTCATCCCATAAGAAATTTTATTGCCGTCCCCATAACATCATTGAAAGATATGACGTGTCAGTGTCCCAAATGAAAACGGATATATTCAGCTAGATTCACGTCTTCTCGGATTTGACTATACCGATTTTGACTTTTTCCAGGATTGACTCACTAAAAGTGTGACGGGTGCTGTTAACGGGAGCAGGATGTGCTTACCCATCAGAAACACCTGATGTCACTCTCAGTTTCATGGGAGTTCACACTGTGAGTGCTTTGGTTTTGAATGTTGTGTTTTTTTATGTCTGTGCTTTGTAGCTGCGTTACGTCATTGTTTTCTGTGTGCTCGTTTTTGCCATGGCTTTGGACTATGATTTTTGTAAATACTACTCCTTTGTTCCTTCGGTGTTCTACTGTTGTTGATGTCAACACCCATCTCCTTCTCTTAACAGTCAATGTAAATCCATTTACAGATAAATGTGATGTTGTTATGGGCACTGACAGCAAGTACAAAAACATAATTGTCACGGTGAAAGGACAAGCAAAGCTACATTCTTGAAGGCCTCATGTTGACTAATTTTTTAGGGACCTGTCACAGGTGCATTCACCTCATACCGTTTCATTGGTAATGCTTATTATCAAAAACGATTAAAGAATCAGAGTAAATAAGCCTTTCCATATGGTCTAATGAAAAATAATGTCCTCCGCTGGATGCCACGTTACAATCCACATTCTTCTCCGTATTTCAGCCAGGTAGTCCCCTAGTGGAAGGATATACGGCCAAAACGTTGGGCAATCATCCCTTGTTTCTAACTTTCCACTAATAGATGTTTTTTTTCCTTTAATTTGTATATTTTTGTGTTTTAACTTTTTAATCGTGGCCAATTGTACTTTTGTGCTATTGTTAATTTGTGGCCATTGCACAACATATTTTATGACGCAATTTTAAAAGATGGGTCAAGGATTTCTGGCAGAGACCAAACAACCTAGAGAGCTAAAAACCAAAGTCAGCTTAGGACAGTGCATTGCAAGAAACAGATACAGATTTTCAAAAATATTTAAGCTGTCAATTTCTAAAATATCGGTATTCGGGCTAGAACTTAAGTAGTGCACGACAAGGCTAGTGATTTCCTCGAGAATTTACGCTCGTCAATCAGATAAAACATTTCACTTGTTCTACTATTATAATAACTAATCCCCGAACAACACAGTAATTCACGAATGAGAGCAGATATTTTACGAAAGGATATGGCTGTATGGCCATTTCGGAAAGTAATTCCTCATCAGCAGCACTAGAACCCAAACAAAGGCATACATATTTCAAAAAAAATGCTTAAAATGCACAAAACCAAACGAAATCCGAATAATAAGTAATATCAAATAAAGGTAAGGACAAAACTACGATGGAGGGAGTTAATCCTTATGTTTTAAAATTTTACATAAATTTAGATAATAGTAAATAGCAAAATAATTGAGTAAAGTGTACACATGGGATATGAGTGCACAATAGCCTTTTTGTCTATCATGATTTGATTATCTTGGATAATCAGAATCTCGATTAAATTACTGTTTTTATCATATATCTTCTTTTAATCAAAGCTTCATTTCGTAAATTTTGTTTTCGATATCAGTCTGCATACAAAAAAGTTGACAAAGTCAACTGTGACGTCACTTCCTAGAAAGAATTTATTTAAAATAATTTCATAATTTATTGTCACTTTACTTTCACTGGGGATTTTTCATTTTTCACCGCCCTCTATATTGTAAGTTTTACATATCCCCCAGTAGAAATGTATTTCACTCGCAAACTCGTGGAATATGATATTCTACTCGGGACAATATTGTAGGGTTAAAGAATGGCATTTTTCATATTAGTCCTGTATTATGTCCAAGGACAATCGTATTGGGACAAGGATGGTCGTAATTGGCCGAGACAACACCGACGATTAATCGTGGCCGTTAGACATTGGAGCATTTTAATATAAATTTCTGTGATAGCTGAACCGGAAGTTAAATTTCAGTATTTGAATAGGTAGTATTAGGCCAGTATTGGACTAGTATAGCCATATTGGGCTAGTGAATTCATATTGAGTCCACTTGTCCGTATTTGTTCTATAAAACAATCTATACTTGATCTAAACATTTAGTATTGAATGGGCAATTTTCAATGTATTTTACAAAACTGGCTTATAATACCCAACATTCATGCAATAACCCAATATTATTATTTAGATAAAGAAAGTAGTTGTTGCTTGTAATGTCATTACACCCGAGTTTTTGTTCCAGAGTATCTTAAAGTAAACAATCTGGAACATCAAAAGCTTTTGTTTAAACCTAAATGTTCTTTGAAATTTTAAGGAATTACATACAGGCAATGACAAATCATATTGTCAACAAAAACGATAGGGAATACGGTTTGCAAAATTTAACTCAAAGATAATATGATAATAGGTGCAACCTATGAAAGGGTGTCAAGAGGGATGTCACATTTCATAGGTTGGGAATTTTTCAATTAATTCATTTGGAAATGCCACACTTAATTTTGTATAATCTAATTAAACTTAATGTCGTCTGCTATATGTAATTCCATTAGTCCTTTTTTGGATACGAAGACATTTAATATAAAAAAAGTAGGTGGTACTCAAAAAGTTTTACAGTAAAAATATTGCTTTTTTTATTCACTTATTTTTTTTTTTCGCATACCTGTCTCAACTACTAGTAACTGCTAAAACAAAATTAAGAGGACAACCATTTGATTTCCAGGGGTCAGGGGTTTGGGCATTTTGTAAATAAATAATTTAATTAACGTGCCAGTGAAAATAAATATTCTAATCCTACTTGTCATGAAAATAAATAATTTAATTTTGATTTGAAGAATAAAATTTTTGCTGCAAATGCAAATAAATAATTTGATCGTACATTTGGTGAAAATAATTTGTTCGCGATTTTCGTGAAAATAAATATTTTTTTTATACAAATCCAAGCCTCCTCTTGAAAATCAAATGGACGTCCCCTAAGTCTCAATATTCATTACACGAAACAATAGAAAAACAAGGTAGATTTTCTTGCCATGATCAATGTATCAAGTCTTATCATTTTAAAGGACCACTCTAAATACAGAAGTGATTAAGAATTGAAATTTTAACAGTACTAAACTTACATTTGAGTCGGAATAACATCCAATGCTGTTGGAGTCATTTTGAAAAGAGGCTTCTACTGTTAACGAGTTGTTGAACACGGATATTTTTAACTGGTGTCTTGACGAATCTACAACACATTTTAAGTGTCCGTTTAGATAGTACGTAACACAGAGAAAACTAGCCATATATTTAAAGGACATACAAACTTGGGTTACATGTCAAATAAATTTGTCCTTTGATTTGTATTCACCAAGTTCATCTCAATGCTGCGAAGTCATTGGTCCAATTTTTTTGCAATGCGAGTTATAAATAATATTGAAATAGTAAAATATGTTTAATATAGCATTTATATCATTTTTTGTAGAAAAAAAGCTCCACTGTGATAGAGGTCATATCTAAATAACTAAATACCGACCTTACTGTAAATTTAATTTCTGCATATGCCAGTTCGACAACTTATGTTTCTTCAGTGTAGATAAGATCTAAACATTTGGAAGACCATAAACTACAACATGTTTAAAAATTGATAGAGTGCAAATAACAAATATGATCAAAATGTAATGCCAAAATCAGCTAAGGACAGAGCTTTGCATGATTCAAAAATAACAATCTCAATGAGAACTGAATAGATTCTTGACTAGTGATAAAATAAATTCGTGTGGACAACCCGAGGTGGATTTCCTGTTGAGAAACATAATTGAAAAGATTTGCTCAAGTAAGTGATTCGTGTACACAGGTTGTTAAAAAATCGCGCATGTAAGCAACTTGTGCATATATTTTTGTGCGAATTTTTACTCTTTAGTATTCTTCATAAGTTTAATGTCGGCAGTATGAACACATGCATATTTTTTCTTAAACATACAGTGCAGGAAACAAGTAAGCAATATTTGAAAACAATCTCCACATAAAATCAAGAAATAGCTATTAAAGATGATGGATGGTTTCTTACAAACAAGTATACAGCATAACGGAAATAACTGTCTGTTATACAACTTGGGTATTTCTGTATTTTGAAACCATTGGGTAATGCCCATTGGTGGACGCAAATGTTACCGAGGGTATTCACCAGCCCCAAAAATCAGACTTGTCTGACACGAAAAACTTTCCTTGAGTTTATAGTTTATTGCTCTCATAAAAATTTGTAACCCTTTAAAAATACTAAGGCTTCATTCCGTGTATGGCACTCGGTGGATGTCCTTAGTACTGGATTTGGCCTATTTGATATTTTTGGTAATGAATATTTTATTTTTTTTTTTATTACTTTTAGATTATGGCTTTCCATATTTTTTTTATTCTAATGCTGCTGATAAAGTTTACTCCTTGAAACACTTGGGCAGCATAACGAAATTTACTATTATGCAACTTGGGTATTTTTGTATCTAGGGAATATAAAAATTGATGGGTGTTCCATGGAACACTTGTGTCGTCTGCACTTTAAAAGAGCCATTTTTGGCCCAGTTAACCTTAACAATCTGTAAAACCAAAATTCTAAGTATCAGGTGTATGTCTGGATCAGGAGAAAAAACATATCATGTAAATTTGTTTAGAATATGAATTAAAATTTTGAAGGTCTTGCAGATTAACAAACTAAATTAATATTTGAGCTATTTTTGCTCAGTGAACCTTTAAAATCTGCAAAATTGAAATATTAAGTATCAGGTGCACAACATATCCTGCAAATTTGGTTGGAATAGGACTTACAGTTTTGAAGGAGTTCAAGATGAACCAATTGAATAAACTGAGAAAAGTGTAACGAAAATTTGTACCATTTACCATTTTTGTTGAAAATATTCCAAGTCGGTAAACAGGAAGTAGATGTCAGACAGAAATTAATTCGATAAGCGCAATATGGGACCCCATACCAAAGTCACATACAAAATTTGAAGTGGCTGTGATAAGTAGTTGCTGAGAAAAGTGTTACGAAAACTTGTACCATTGGCCATATTTGTTGAAAATACTCTAAGTCGGTAAACAGGAAGTAGATGTCAGACAGACCTGAATTCGATAAGTGCAATATGGGACCCCATAACAAAGTCACACTCACAATTTCAAGTGGCTGTAATTTGTAGTTGCTGAGAAAAGTGTTACGAAAACTTGTACCATTTAACGTATTTGTAGAAAATACTTCAAGTCGGTAAACAGGAAGTAGATGTCCGACAGAACTGAATTCCATAAGCTCAATATGGGACTCAATACCAAAGTCACATACAAAATTTCAAGTGGCTGTGATAAACAGTTGCTGAGAAAAGTGTTACGAAAATTTTTACCGTTGACAGTACTTGTTGAAAATATTCCAAGTTCGTAAAAAGGAAGTAGATGTCTGACAGACCTGAATTTGATAAGCGCAATATGGAACCCAATAGTAAAGTGACATACAAAATTTCAAGTTGCTGAGAAAAATGTTACGAAAAAAGTGGGATGGACAACGCCAACGACGACGACAACGCCGCAAGACGACTAACGTGTGCAGGCGACACAAAAATAAGGCTAAAATCAACCAAGGACCAACAAGGTAACTTACAAAAATATAATATGAGACAAAGTCGCTAGAAATACGGGGTGAAACCAAGCAAAGTTTTATTTGAAAGAATTGTGGTTACTCAAAGATTACGAATAAAAACAATAACGTTGTTCCATTTGCCTAACCTTACAATGTATTTGTAGGGATTTTGTAACTTCAACACTTATATAATATTCTTTAATTACTCCAATTGGGACAAAGAATCGGTATAAAGTTAGTAACAATAAAACTACAGAACTTCAACTTCTTACCTTGTAATGTACATTTAGTTGTATCTTTTGCCGACACCAGTAACTCTAGAGGACCAATGGAACAGGATATGTTATTACTACATACATTCATTTCGAATGTATCTGTATAATCTTTTTTACACTGGAACAAAATCATATCGATTAGTTAAAGAAATGCTGTCAAATGTATTACTTAGTTGTCAAATTTACAAAAATAAAGATCTGCATTGCATAAATAGCTACATGTCATCTTTAATTTAATAGAACGCGGATATTTTTAGCATGATATCCTTTATTTGGTATTTGCATGAATGAAATTCCTATATTTTTGGCAAATCTTTTCAAAATTTTACATAAAGACCATTTAAGGGTGCAGTGGTACAATGTCCTGAAATGAAAATTTAAACTACAAACGAATTTTGAAAACAATATTTTGATAGAAAATAACAATGAAATTTTCTTAAAAGAATTATTCAAGTACACGAGCGTTATCCCTTGTCTTACTATCCCGGAAATCAATAAAATTAACGCTTTAAGCATTACTTTTCAGTGTCTTAGCTACATATGTTTCCAATCAAAACGCGCATGGATCGTGTAGCTATTTCTATGCGTAATTTGTGTTTGCACCATAACCCCCGTCCATTTGACAAAATATTTAAAAACATAGTACGAATGTAAATAATCTGCATTGAAATCGAATTTCGAAGAGATGGACAGACAACAAGCCAAAGTCTATAAACCTCTTTTCATTAGATGATCTACGATGTATGTTCAAAAATCATAGTCAGTGACTAAATAACCTAAATAAGAGTCACTTAAGAGACTTTTGAAAATCAATACTACGTTTATTGTATATAAAGGGAGGCATTTTGGCATGGCAGCAACTTCCTAGAACGAAATTCGATCGATTTAGAAAAAAATGGCATGGGGAAAATAGCTATAAAACACCGGGTCAGTATGAACGTTTACAATATTTGAATGAAGAATTTGAAATAATTCATTTGTAAGGGATAACTGCCTGGAGAGGATAGTCATGGTGTCGCATTCTGCTCATGTCGCACGTGTAATATTTATGATGCTCAAGAAAACAAAACGAGAGTAATTAGGACCAAATCATTCAATCCAAAGATAGATAATTCAAGGAAGACAGGCGTTTATAGCAGATCAGGCGTAATAGAAATCTCAGACAAAATTTCCTTTTTTTTCGAAGATCTAAGTCATATCTTCCAAAAATACAGTAAAAATTATGTGTCACTCTTAATTTTGTTTTTCTGATGATTTGAAAACATGGGTAAAATCGCCTTTTCAGGAGGCTAACAAAGAATTTTTTAGTTGAAATATAACATAATGGAATTCACCATCCTGCTTATCCCGACTGGGGTCGCTGTTGCACTATCAGGTAACTCGCAGGAAAAGTGGTATTTCACGCATGTTCAAAAATTATTCGTTGCGCGTGAATTTTCCCGGAATCACGACGTCACAGAACAAAATATGACAGTGCAGTGGTGACACCACACATGAAAAAATATGGAAGGTGCATTCCATTTGTAACAGATCTTTCTAATTTATTGAAAATAATGAAATAAACATTCAAGTCATCTATTAACATGAAAAAAGTATACGCATACTTAAAGAAATTTGCGGCAGTCTGATTCAAATACGATGATCTTCTACCTATTGTCGAAGACTTTGACATAATTTGTTTTACTGAAACTCACCTTGATAATAGTGTATTGGATGACAATATAGTCTTTTCGGGGTTTAATACCAAACCTTTCAGACTCGACAGAAATTGTCGAGAGGGGGGATCATTTTGTACTATAAACCCCATGTAAATAAATCTCATCGTCTTGATCTCCAACTAAATGGGGTAGTGGCGATGTGGCTTGAAATTAAAACTAAAGTTGGTAATGTTCTGTTGAATATTATACACAGGTCACAGGTTGAAGCGGGACCAAATGTTTAGAAGGTACAGACAGATGATTTGTGATGCAATTGACAATACTAGTATGATTATATCCCTTGGGGATTATGACATAGATTTCCTTAATCACCTCCCATCAGAAATCCAAGACAATTTAAATTTTACGGACTAAAAATTCATATCTGTGATCCAACCAGATATGGACTGAACTCATATTCCCTGTTAGACCCAATATTGACCACGGACTCTGTCCAAGTCCTTGAGGCTGTCGACCGTAATTTAAGTGACCATGATCCTTCTTACTTAGTTTTTAATTGTGGTTACAACAACGAAACTTCATTCAAAAGGAAAGTTTGGTTATACAACAAAATCAATTTTATATTATTTTAAGAACGCATTCTTAGTACCGACTGGGACGCTACACAACAAGTTGACATAGATGCTGCATGTCGCCTTTTTACCTCCAAATTTATGAAATTATCGGCGGAATGCATTCCTACAAACTTTGTGACAATTCGGCCGAATGACAAAGTTTTGATGACAACGGAACTTAGGCGTGAAATAAGGGTAAGAGACCGACTGAGGGAAAAAAATCTTTACAAAAACACAGAAACTAACTAGAATAACTGTGAGCAAAGCTCACAAAAAAAATACCCCCCGCTCCCCCATTTGATTCCAGATGTAAAAGAATCACCAAAAAAAAAATTAAAGTCAAATCAAATTTTTAAATAGCTGGTGCACAATGGTAATATGTACTGAACATTTTGTGAAAGTTTCATTGAATTTCACCAAGTGGTATAGGAGGGCTTGTCGTAACAAAGTATGTACCCTATGGTAAACGGAATAACGAATGGACGGAAACAACGGCAGTAGAATACCGTAGGAACAAAGCAGGGCAATCCACAAAAATCGAAGTCCAAAGACATGGCTTAAACGAGAACACAGAAAACAATGGCACCAGACACAAAACAATGACGTTAGACAGACACAAAGCACAGAAATAGAAATCACAACATTCAAAACAAAGGCACTCACAATGTGAACTCCAGTGAAACTGAGAGTGACATCAGGTGCTCCGGAAGGGTAAGCATGTCCTGCTCTGTTAACAGCACCCGTCAAACTGTGAGTGAGTTAATCAAGGAAAAAGTCTAAGTCGGAAGTCAAATCCGGGAAGACGTGAATCTAGCTGAAAATGTCCACTTTCATTTGAGATACTGACACGTCATATCTTTCAATGATGTTATGGTGACGGCCATAGAATTTCTTGAGGGATGAAATTAACATAGGCTGAACAAATCCCTGACTAAGGAGCTTTTGGGACAGTTGTTTTGCTCTGTTCAAAAAAACACTGTACAAACTACACGCTCGGCAGTAACGAATCAACTGTGAAATGTACACTCCATAGGCTGGAGAGGTAGGTATATTCCTGCTAAGAAAGGGAAAGTTCACAATTGGGAAATTAAACTCATCAAGCTTGTCATATAGCTTAGATTTCAAACGTCCATCTTCGTCAATATACAATTAAAGATCTAGGTACGAAGCTGAAGTAGGTGTTTCAGTTGTTTCTTTAATCTCAAGCTCAGTGGGACAGATCTGATTAAATACTCCTTAAAGTTAGGATTATTAAGAGAAATTACATCGTCTACGTAGTGGAAGCTGAAATTAAAGGACTGGGATAAATGTTTTTTGTTTTCTTTGAATAAGCCCTTGTAAAAACTTGGCCTGGTACGAGTAAAGGAAAAGGTCAGCTAAATGCGGCGCACAGTTGGTTCCCATAGGAATCCTATTGTCTGTTGGAAAATACGACCTCCGAATTCGACAAAAATATTGTCGATCAGAAATTCTAACATTTGGATTACGTCAGTCTCAGTGTACTTCTTGTTTGAATCAGTGTGGTTTTTAACAAAATATGTCTGGTCTTTCCCTATAACTAAATAGGTGTATCTGCGTTCTCCATTTTTAGTGCAGAAACATTGATGTACTAAATCTGCAATTACTGTTTTCAGTTTATTGTATAAAGAGTAGAAAACCCAAAAGTTTGAATGGCAATGGGTAAGACTGGTTGAGGATAGCTGTTCAAGGAGATCTTTGGAATTTTTAAGAATCCACATTTGATTCATGCCGCTTGTGGAGTAAGCTTCATTACAGTAATTTTTCAGGCCATCTCTGACTGAGGTCGACAAAGTAGTGAGGAGCTGTGAAAGAGGTTTAGTGGTGCACCTGGAAGACCCGGCAATGAATCTCTGTTTATATGGATTCTTATGTAGTTTAGGTACCCAGTAGATGTAAGGGAGTTGATTGTTTTCATCATTGGCTTATATGCCAAATGATGCTAAAACTTAAGTGTGATTTTTTACAATCTCATCCCTCGATATTGTAGTAGGGGTATAAATAGGGTTTCCAGATGAACTGTCGATGCCCATCTCTTTCACAAGGCAGTCGAGATAGTGTTTCTTACACACAAACAGTATGTTGTTAGAAGCTTTGTCTGCAGGCACAATGACGTAATTTTCATGGAGGTTGGAAAGAGTTCTTACTACAAGGGGATCTTCAAATATACTGGGATTTCTGGATTTCATTGCTTTTTTTAAGCGCCGGATGCGATTTACAATTAATGACTTTATGGACCTGATCCAGTCGGACAATGTCTCAACGTCCTCTTTCTTTGCCCACTTCCTAGCATAGTCTTCAACTGCATCCATCAAAATCTTGAAATTGTACTTCGAGTTGATGTGCTGGGGCTCACGGAATTTGGGACCTTTTGAGAAGATACCTCGTAGTTTCAGGTTGTCTACGATATCAAGGTCACCAGTTATAACGTGTCCAGCCGGACTATAATTGAATTGGAAAGAGGAGCAAGCACAATCAGGTGGTTTGGCTTTAATTTCATCAATTTTGAAGTCACGCAATACCCGTTTGTAATTGAAAATGTAAGTTGCAATTGGTTTAGAGTAGGAATATGAGATAAGCGGAACTGATTGATCATTAAAATAAGGAGGAATGTTTGATGTCACTGTTTTGCTGTGTAGAATGAGGGACGGACAGACGAACGAACGGACGCCATGCCATGATCACTATATACCATCCGCTAAAGTGGGGGTTAAATAGAATGATTGTGAGCAAAGCTCACAAAAACATAGCCCCAAACACTCCTCCGTTTTTCCAGAAGTAAAAAAGTCACAAAAAAATAAAAGTCAATTAAAATTTTAAATAGCTGGTGCACGATGGCAATATCTACTGAACATTCTGTGAAAGTTTCATTGAATTTCACCAAATGGTCTAGGAGGAGTTGTCGCCACAAAGTATGTAACCCTGTGCCAGTTAGTAACCCCCTTAACAAAATGAAGCTCAAATATAAATTTTAAATAGCTAGTGCACAATGACAATATCTACTGAACATTCTGTGAAAGTTTCACTGAATTTCATCAAGTGCAGGGGTTCCAACATAAATTGTTGGTGAAGTCCTAATTTGGTTGGAGCAAAATCCTTTGGGTATGAGTTTGAGTTACTAAGTACGTTTGAATTGCTAAAACTGATACCTTTCGGCAATGACTAAATAAATAAATCCTTTTCAGTCAATATTTGTTCAAAATATGTAAGATTTCGAAAGCTATTGGAGAAAAACATGACATCAAACAAATATGTAAGATTTCGAAAGCTATTGGAGAAAAACAGCTACATTTTGAACTTCTGCGATATTTTCGAAACGGTTTTCTTCAATAACTTTTCAAATCTTTAATATCTTGAACAAGTATTGAATGAAAAAGATCCAATTATATAATAATTGCCGAAAGGAAACATTTTTATTAACTTAAATTCTCTTAATAACTCAAACTGATACAAAAACGATTTTGCTCCAACCAAATTAGGACTCCTCCAACCAATTAGGTTGGACCCCCTGAACTGGTCTAGGAGGAGTTGTTGCCACAAAGTATGTACCCCTACGGCAAGTAGCAAAAAATCCCCCCCCCCCAAAATCAAAGTCAAATAAAAATTTTAAAAAGCTGGTGCACAATGGCAATATCTACTGCACATTCTGTTAAAGTTTCATTGAATTTCATCAAGTGGTCTAGGAGGAGTTGTTGCCACAAAGTATGTACCCCTATGGCAGAGAGTAAAAAAATCAACATAAAAAAATCAAGGTCAAATCAAAGTTTAAATACCTGGCGCACAAAGGCAATATCCACTGAACATTCCTTGAAAGTTTCATTGAATTTCATCAAGTGGTCTAGGAGGAGTTGTTGCCACAAAGTATGTACCCCTATGGCAAAGAGCAAAAAAATCCCCCCCCTCCAAAAAAAAATCAAAGTCAAATAAAAATTTTAAATAGCTGGTCACATTGGCAATATCTATTGAACATTCTGTAATAGTTTCATTGAATTTCATCAAGTGGTCTAGGAGGAGTTGTCGCCACAAAGTATGTACCCCTATGGCAGAGAGTAAAAAAAATCAACATAAAGAAAATCAAAGTCAAATCAAAGTTTAAAATAGCTGGTGCACAATTGCAATATCAACTGAACATTCTTTGAAAGTTTCATTGAGTTTCATCAAGTGGTCTAGGAGGAGTTTTCGCCACAAAGTATGTACCCCTAAGGCAGAGAGTTAAAAAAATCCCCCCCAAAAAATCAAAGCCAAATAAAAATTTTAAATAAATGGTGAACAATGGCAATATCTACTGAACATTCTGTGAAAGTTTCATTGAATTTCACCAAGTGGTCTAGGAGGAGTTGTCGCCACAAAGTGTGTACCTATATGTCAGAGAGTAAAAAAATCAACCAAACAAAAATCAAAGTCAAATAAAATTTTCAAACAGCTGGTGCACAAAGGCAATTTACACTGAATATTCTGAACATCATCTTGTGGTTTTGGAGGAGTTGTAGCAACAAAGTGTCACCCCCCCCCCCACGAAAAAAAAATCAAAGTAAAATAAAATTCTAAATAGCTGGTGAACAATCAAAATATCTACTGAACATTCCGTGAAAGTTCTGAACATTCTGTGAAAGTTTCATTACATTTCTTCAAGTGGTCTAGGAGGAGTTGTCGCCACAATGTATGTACCCCTATGACAAGAAGCAAAAAATCCACCCTCCAACAAATTCAAAGTCAAATAAAAATTTTAAATAGCTGGTGCACAATGGCAATATCTACTGAACATTCTGTGAAAGTTTCATTGAATTTCACCAAGTGGTCTAAGAGGAGTTGTAGCCACAAAGTGTGTACCCAAATGTCAGAGTCAGAAAATCAACCAAAAAACAAAAACAAAAAAAAACAAAAANAAAAAAAAAAAAATAAAGAAAAAAAAAATACAAAGCAGAAAATCAAATCAAATTTTTAAATAGGTAGTGCACAATGGCAATATGTACTGCACATTCTGTGAAAGTTTTATTGAATTTCATCCAGTGTCTAGGTGGAGTTTTCGCCAAAAAGTAGGTACCCTATGACGGGCGGACGGACGAACGAATGGACGGACGGGCGGACTGACGAACGGACGGACAGACACCATGATCAATATATACCGCCCGCTAATGCGGGGTATAATAAATATAATTTTAACAACAGCGCAATAAAGTTAATAATCTAAGAAAGGCTGTTAAGTCAAATTTTTTCCTTAACATCGACGATTCATTGTCAGACCTGAAGACAGTAAACAGTAAACAATATTGGAAAATCATGAAAACTCTTATTAAAGTAGAGGGAAACAACACCACCGAGACGACCTAATAACCCCACATTGACTGAATTTGACAACTTTGACAAGGGCAATATCCTTAATGACTATTCCATATCAGACCTACAGGACGATGATACTATACTCCCAGACTTTGACGACAGAGGACCTAACACAATCACGAATATATCCGTGGAACTACAAGACGTTATAGATTTCATCACTTTACTTGATACCAACAAAGCTGTTGGACATGACAGTATAAGCAACAGAATGCTAAAATAAGTCAAAAATGAAATTGCTGATCCCCTTTTTTTGTGGTTTAAAAAGTCGCTCAACGAAAAAAATTTCCTAAATTATGGAAACTAGCGCATGTTATACCATTATTTAAAAGTGGAGATAAATTACTAGTTTCTAATTAAAAGCATATAGCCTTACTTTGCACTATTAGTAACATCCTTGAAAGAATTGTTTATAAATATTTATTTAACTTTCTGTTGGATAACTCTCTTCTTTACATATTTCAGTCTGGTTTAATCCCAGGTCATTCTACTTCCAACCAAATGGTTGAACTTGTACATGAAATCTTACAATCATTGAATAGAAATGAACTAATTTGCTATATATTTTTTGTAATGTTAGCAAGGCCTTCGACAGGGTGTGGCATAGGGGACTACAGTTAAAACTAGAAAGATATGGCATTAAAGGTGACCTTTTATTGTGGCTTGAAAATTATTTTTCTGAAAGGGAGCAACAGGTTGTAACTAAGGATGCAATAAGGATGCAATATCAAATAAGAACAAACTTAAAGCTGGCGTTCCACAGGGATCTATTTTAGGGCCCTTACTTTTCCTAGTATATATCAATGACATTGCTGTTGATATGTTTGGGCTTTGCAGATTATTTGCCGATGACACATCAGTAGGAGAAAGATCGTACGAAATCAACAGTCTCCGGGATTGGTTAATATCGATTTAGAAAACATTTCTGATTGGTCTAAACGCTGGCTTGTTAAATTGAACTCCGAAAAAACTGAAATTTTTCAGCACTAGAGGTACTCTCAAAATTTGTCATTCTCTGCTGGAAATATTACGATTTATCCAGTCGACTGTCATAAATATCTTGGGCCGATGCTAAGTGGACTAAACAAATTGATACCATAGTAAAGAAAGCCTCCAACAAAAAGCAGTCTTACGGAAACTAAAATTCACACTAACTAAATCCTTTCTAGAAATATTTACTAAACGTTCATTAGACCCCTCTTAGAGTACTGTTGTGAGGTTTGGAATAGCTGTTCTACTTATGATTCTAACAGACTTGTGAATATTCAGATCGAGGCTGGTAGAATTGTGACTGGTTTGACAGCTTATGCCAGCAACAAATCCATATATGAAGAAACTGGTTGGGAAAAACTGTCATCTAGACATGAACAAAGGAAACTGTTACTTTTCTATAATATTGTACACCATAAAGCTCTTGATTATTTGTATGAACTCCCTCCTAAGACTTTTAGTGATAGAAACGAATATAACTTAAGAAGGGCAATTGCTTCATTATTCCTCGTTGTCGATTAAGTTGTTTTCAGGAATCATTTGTACCAGCAACTACTAGGCTTTGGAATAATCTTGACTCAGATATGAAAAATTGTCCAAAGTCTAACGTATTTAAATCCAAAGTTAAAAGTTTTTTAAAACTGTAAATAAACCTCCCTCATATTTTACTACTAGCTCGCGTATTGGCAACGTTTTATACACTCGACACTCGACAAAACTGTAGTAGTCTAAAACAACGGCAGTAGAATACCGAAGGAACAAGGGAAGCGATGACTACAAAAATCGAAGTCCAAAGACATGGCAGAAACGGTAACAGATAAAAACAAAGACAAAACAAGGACGTGAGACAGCTACAATGCACGGAAATAAAAAGATAACATTAAGAACTAAGGCACTCATAGTGTGAACTCCCATGAAAACCGGGAGTGACATCAGGTGCTCCGGAAGGGTAAGCATGTCCTGCTCCGCTAGCGGCACCCGTCACACTATCAGTGAGTCAATCCGGGGTTGAGTCAAATCCGGTTATGTCAAATCCGTGAAGACGTGAAATTTAGCTGAAAATGTCCGTTTTCATTTGGGACAAAAAAGTGATCTGTTCAGATGCAATATAACTGATTCGTGTTTTTGTCAATGTGGAAACTATATCGAATCGGCAGACCATTTCTTTTTTAAATGCCAATTATACAACCAACAAAGACTAAGATTGATTCACGGTATTTCTGACCTTGGTTGGCCTTAACTATTAGAAATGTATTGTATGAAAATTATGAATTTAGCAATGATACCAACCGACAACTATTGATTATTGTCCAGAAGTATATAATGGAAACCAAAAGATTTGTCTAATTCAAACTTATTCCTTGGTTGCCATTTTTCAAGACGACGACTCAACTCACACTCTGCTCTGTTATGTTTTACCTTAATTTATTCATAGTAATTGTAATTTTACATTGTAATATATTGTCAGTACTAGATGTATATATATTGTAATGAAGAAGACCTCGTAAGTTATGAACTTGTGTCTTATCCCTTATCATTTCATCTTTTTTTTTAACAATAAATATGTTTAAAATAAATATGATGTTCTATAGTTGTCAATTAATTGTGACGTCATAATGAAAATAAAGGACAAAGAAGTCATGTTGATTCCACATCCCACTCGTGTTTCACATATGTGATAATCGAATGCGTCGATATTTATGTCGTTCTTTATTTGAAATATGATATAGAGATATGATCTAGGAATACAATGAAAGTGATTTGTTCTCGGTCATCTATTTCTGATATCAGGTTTTTAGAACAGACAAAATACGGTGTTTTCAGTAATATTTACTAATAAGATTGTTCGTTTTGGATTGACGGTTCGGTTCTCACTTACTTTACAAGGAATATACTCCGACATAATTATTTCTTAACTTTAATGTTAGAAAATAGGTCAATAAGGTTTGATATATTTAACAGGATATATTGATTCATCTAATGAACTGAAAAGGGATCAGTGAAATATGTGAGGCTTTTTGTATAGTGATTATGTCTACAGAAAGGAGCTAGTCTGTCGCTCGTAAAAAATGGAAATCTTTCGTCCAGTCTGATTGGAACTTGCAGCTATATTTCTTTTTTTTCACACTGCCCGCTGGGCCAGACAAGGACCTCTTTCTTGTTGGAGTTGACATGACAGAAATGATTTTCGATTACTTATAAATAGATAATGAAAAGTACTCACTTAAGTTGTTTTCAAATCGTTCATTGTTTGTTTACGTCTTGTTGAGATTAGTGAAAAGTCCCGAGAGATACGAATGCGGGTCATTGCGGGTTAAAATATCCGAATGCGGGAGATTCTATCTCCCGCGCGGGATCGGACGCGAAGGCGGGAGATTTCCGGAATTTCGTCGTTTGTGCGGGAGTCTCCCGCACAAAACGGGAGGGTTGGCAGGTATGCAAGGGAAGTAAAAAAGGACGTCTGATATTTGTCGATTAATTATGAAAAGTCCGGAGAACGAAATCCCAGCTTGGAAATCTAATCAACTCAGGATTGGTCTCACGAGCAAAAATATTCGCAACCGAATTACCCATGTTAGTATTGGTTTACATTAAAATTCACTATTTAATGAATCTGGCACTTACAAAAGGTCCTTGACAACATACTGCAGTTTCCGAAATCATTTTCTCTATTCTTATTGCAATTCTGGCCTTTTTTGAGTAACCTCGGACCGGATGATCTGGTGTGTTTCTATTTTGAGTGGATACAGGCATGTAATCTCGAGTTGTGGTCTCATAGTCAATGGATTCATATTGCCTGCCTGTTGTAAATGCCTGGTCTTCTACAAATAAAGTAAGATTAATTAAATGCATTGCTTAAAAAAAGCAAGTAGTTGTTATATTAGCGATCATAAAGGACATTAGGCTTGATTGACTTTCCACGAAGCATATAATCCCGAAACGAAATCATTATAAACATTACATCGATTGTTTAAAGAAAGAACTAGGCATTGGCAACACCCAGGGCAATCCAACCTACACAGCTACTACTCTGTCTAAGGAGGAGATATTGTAGAACCATAGATCTGTTTTTCTTTCCTTTGGGATTTCAACCAAAGATGACGACACTGATCTCCCCTCCTTGTACTGGGTACCAGAATTACACAAATGTCCATACAAGCAACGGTGCATCGCTGGATCTGCTAAATGTTCTACAAAACCTATTTCTAAGCTATTAACATCCATCTTGATAGTGATAGCCGAAAATTCAAAAATATTGTGATACTAGCTTTTCAAGAAGTGGCGTAATTGAAATGTGGATATTACAAAACTCTAAGGTTTTGCTTGATATTTTAAAATCGCGATCATTATCACACTGTAACAGCATTAAAACTTTGACTTCTCCACACTTTATACTACCATTCCTTATGAACAACTGAAATCACGGCTGAAACATTTAATTTATAGATGTTTCTCCCGTAAATACATTGTTATTGGCAGAGAACAAGCATACTTTGTGAAATACGACTCAGAATCACAGAAAAAAATATACAGAGGAAGAAGTGATTTAAATGTTACATTTTCTGATCGACAATATATTTGTCCAGTTTGGAGGACTTGTTTTTAACAGACTATCGGAATTCAAATTGGCACAAACTGTGCACCTCTTTTAGGCGATCTGTTTCTCCACTCATATGAAGCTGAATTCATCGAAGGGCTTCTTCAAAATAATAGAAAAAAACTGGCCAAATCCTTTAATTTCAGCTTCAGTAATATAGATGATATTTTATCACTAAACAACGCTCGCTTTGGTGATTTTCTTCATCTTATTTATCAAAACGAGCTCAAAATTAAGGATAATACAGATACTTCCACATCAGCCTCGTTTTTTGACCTTCATCTTGAAATTGACAACAGAGGTACACTACAAACTAGGCTAAATGACAAACGCAATGACTTCACGTTTCTAGCAACACTCCAAAAGCACCGGCATATGGAGTTTACATCTCCCAACTCATTCGCTACTCAAGGGCCTGTGGTCAATACAGTGACTACCTTGATGGAGCTCGGTTGCTTACAAATAGGCTACTAAAGCAAGTGTATGTTGTCCATAACTTGAGGTCATCACTTCAGAAGTTTATTGGTCGACTTCATGATCTTGTGGACCGCTATGGGATATCTCTGTTCTAGATGACAACAGATCTTTCTCTTTGCCACTAATGTTTGGTTTTTCTCTACCGGATTTGACTTAACTGCCGGAGTTAACGTGTTCAACACGGCGGGTGTCTTATGGGAAGCAGGAGATGCTTACTCTACCGCTGCACCTGATCTCGCCTATGGGTTTTTTATTTGGTCCGTGTTGTTCATTTTTGTATGTGTGTGTGTCTTTATTTTCTTTTCTGTGCAGTGCTCATGTTATGTCTTTGTTTCTTGATTTTTCGGATGTTGCCATCGTCCTTGGATTGTTCCTTTTAGAATGACGGTTCGGTTCTCACTTGCTATACATCCCTCACCAAACTATTTACTGTGACGAAAAAGCGCTGGTATCTTTTAAGTATAAGACATCAAAATGTTGACAGGAAATGGTTCTGTCTAGAGTTTTTCTTTTACTTTCAATGAATTGCTTGATGTATGCTTTACAATTTATGAGAATATCATTGGAAAATGATGAAATTTTAAACATTGTCAATTTTATTCATTTTGAGTGACATATGACTTAAGACAATATGATTCATGTGCAAAATTAATTAACCCTATTGGAATAGATTAAACTAAGGAAATCGAATGATTCTTAAAATTGAAGCTCATTCTCCCCTCTTAAACATTTTTTTAAAGATTTCCTGTGTTTTGCCTTTTTCTTGCATTAAAACTTCCGTCATAGAATAACAATATGACATATGTTATCGAGTATCCCGTTTATGTCTTAGTGAGCTATTGCTCTTAATTTGCAAACCGCATGATGGTTAACCTTGAACAAGAATAACACTCTCTTGTTCTTTACCAACTACGGTTTGTCATGCTCTTATTTACATTCAATAATATCAATCTCTGAATTGCTAACCGCTTTGGGAGTGTGAGAAAGAAAAAAAATCACCGATTTTTTAACACCCCACACCCTTCAATCATGTGTTAAATAATTTATAATTCTTTTAATGTGAAATGTTGTTTTGACAAGCATGAAGCCCTTTACATGTTCTGCCTATTACATCTCTGAATTCGACGTACTGCTGGCAGGCACCTATAATTCTAACCCGTTAGGGTTCTTATTTTATACTTTTGTAATTATAAAAAAATATATATAACTTTGTGTGGCGGCATTCCTTGTCGAAAGACATTGAATCCTCTCTTCTATACACATAGCTGATCTGCATTGAGGAAATATACATCATGTACTGCGTTACAGCCTTAGATTAAACCTACGAGGAAGTGTCACCCGGTTACCGAAAACTATATTTTTATATCGCCTAGGTAGCCGCGTGGTCTTGGGCGTTGGACGTACTGCATGCGATGTTACCATAGATCTCACAATAGTGATGGTTCGAATCCCTTAAAGGGAACTACCAATGTGCAGATCTAACAATGTTGGGCTGATTTTCAGACGTGGGTGTGTGTATCATGTGTATATATAATATATCTATCCCCCGGACATATTTATCACTTACATGTATGCATGTGTCTAAGGTGATACATCAAAATAAAGTTATTACAGAAAAATGTAGGCAATGAAAGATCTAAATTGATCAACAGACGAATATTTCGCTAGACCTACTAGCTTTTTCAGCGTCTATAATGACCTGATAATTTATGTAAAAAAATAGGTAACGTGCATAGACTGTCAAAGATTTTTTACCTGGAGACAGGATAGCAATTTATACACGATTTTGTTAAAATATTTTCGTACCTGACTACCCTACAAAACACGATTGATTGATAAGTTAAAGTTATACGTCCAGTGAGCAATATTTCTGCTACATCAGAACAAATTAATCCATTAAAAATTCTGTCTAAAAGAAGGAATAATTAAAGGTTGAAGGTGCAACAGAGGCAATGACTATCGACTGCAACCGAGTAATGGGAGAGATGAGTAGGAACAGGAATTAAGCCTTCTAAACGATTTACCGCTTATCATATTAAGAACCGCCTACCGAAGTATAATATCACCTTAATGGAGAGCACTACCTGCAAGTCAATGGTACAGCTATGGGAACCACGATGGCTCCATTTTATGCCAACATTTTTATTGAAATCATCCAAAAAGCTGCTTTAGCCACGCATCGACTGTCTTGGTTTTGATTTATTAATGATGTTGATATTAAATGGACAAATACTGAGAAAGAATTGGACGATTTTTTTTTCATTAATGCCTTTCTATTCATCCCTCTATCCATGAAGTGTCAAAATCAAAAATATACTTTCTTGATTCTACCACCACTATCAAAGAGGTGTTCATTTTCACGGACATATATTCAAAACCGACAGACAAACATCAATATCTCTAACCATCAAGTTGTCACCTGAAATACTGTTTAAGTAGCATACCATAAAGTCAAGCCATCACATACCAAGACCGAACCCGAACGACCTGAAAACCAACTTCTCTAATTCACACGGTCTTTACTATAATAATTGGTTTATGGTAGTGTTCAGTTTTAACACATCGTTATTCATGTGGGTAATATAGCGTTATTTTGCACTAATTGCTATTTTTAACGATCTTTGAAATTAAAAAAAAACGCTTTGAATTTACATTTTTTAAAATGTGCATATTCAGACGAAATGTGATTTTGCATATTAAAACGTGTTCTTAGATTATAAAACTAGAGCTGTCAGCAAAGCCAGACTAATACCCCCCGCAACTGCATTTGAGTACCAAGGCATGTCATTTTGAAATTTGACTTTCAGCCACATGGTAATTGGAAAGTAAATCTAACAGAAATAAAACCTGTCAGGACTGAAATTACAGGTTTTATTCCAATCAGTTCATATCTGGTACTTCATTTAAAGGGTAATACATTAAATAATATATAATGCGGTGGACACAAAGCTGATTTAACCAAGCTTTCGGCAAAAAATGTGCAAGGATTTACTATCATTAAGGTCAAAGGTCACAGTGACCTAAATTTTGTACGCAACACATCGCCTTCCCATGATGCATCTATACACCACGTTTGATAATCCTAGGAGCTACGGTACAAAAGTTATGATCCAGACACGGTTTTACTATCATAAAAGTCAAACGTCAAAGCCAAGGTCACAGTGACCTAAATTTGGTACGCGACACATCGTCTTCCCATGATGAATCCACACACCAAGTTTGATAATCCTAGGTGCTACGGTACAAAAGTTCTGCTCCGGACACAGATTGTCTATCATAAAGGTCAAAGGTCAAAGTCAAGGTCACAGTGATCTAAATTTGGTACGCGACACATCGTCTTTCCATGATGCATCCACACACCAAGTTTGATAATCCTAGGTGCTGCGGTACAAAAGTTCTGCTCCGGACACGGTTTTATTATCATAAAGGTCAAAGGTCAAAGTCTTTATAGAACAAAAGGAGTCCATAACCAATCCAATATATCTTAACACACACTCCTCATGTTTTTCTATCACAGTATTTTATTAATTAGTATACTAAATTATATTGTTCACTTATGTCCTGACATTAGTTTCCTTTTTCTTTCTTTCAAAAATCCAGTATATTTCTCCACACCCCTCATGCTTTTCTGTAATAAAATTGCATTAGTAAACTGGATGTATTGTTAACTTATGTCTTGACATAATTTTCTATTTCTGTCAGGTATTTCGGTTTAGGTATACATGTAGTTACCAAGGCAATCATCCTCGTCAGATCTCCCTAGCCTATATATCATTTTAGTTAGTTTTCCATTTTTTGGGATATGACACCTTTAATTTTGTCTTTTAAGTTGTGACCAATATTTGCATTTTACTTGCATAATTAATTTTACATTCTGATTTAAGCTCTTGCATGAGTGGTGAATTACTAATGCAATTCAATATTGTTCGATTTCAACTCTTGTATGAGAGATGAAATATTATTTCATTTATTTCATTTCAACTCCTGTATGAGAGATGAAATTATAGAACAAAAGGAGTCCATAACCAATCCAATATATCTTAGCACACACTCCTCATGTTTTTCTATCACAGTATTTTATTAATTAGTATACTAAATTATATTGTTCACTTATGTCCTGACATTAGTTTCCTTTTTCTTTCTTTCAAAAATCCAGTATATTTCTCCACACCCCTCATGCTTTTCTATAATAAAATTGCATTAGTAAACTGGATGTATTGTTAACTTATGTCTTGACATAATTTTCTATTTCTGTACGGTGTTTCGGTTTAGGTATTCATGTAGTTACCAAGGCAATCATCCTTGTCAGATATCCCTAGCATATATATCTTTTTAGTATGGTTTTCCATTTTTTGGGATATGACACCTTTAATTTTGTCTTTTAAGTTATGACCAATATTTGCATTTTACGTGCATAATTAATTCTACATTCTGAAATAAGCTCTTGCATGAGAGGTGAATTACTAATGCAATTCAATATTGTTCAATTTCAACTCTTGTATGAGAGATGAAATATTATTTCATTTATTTCATTTCAACTCCTGTATGAGAGATGAAATTATAGAACAAAAGGAGTCCATAACCAATCTAATATATCTTAACACACACTCGTCATGTTTTTTTATCACAGTATTTTATTAATTAGTATACTAAATTATATTGTTCACTTATGTCCTGACATTAGTTTCCTTTTTCTTTCTTTCAAAAATCCAGTATATTTCTCCACACCCCTCATGCTTTTCTATAATAAAATTGCATTAGTAAACTGGATGTATTGTTAACTTATGTCTTGACATAATTTTCAATTTCTGTACGGTGTTTCGGTTTAGGTATACATGTAGTTACCAAGGCAATCATCCTTGTCAGATATCCCTAGCCTATATATCTTTTTAGTATGGTTTTCCATTTTTAGGGATATGACACCTTTAATTTTGTCTTTTAAGTTATGACCAATATTTGCACTTTACGTGCATAATTAATTCTACATTCTGAAATAAGCTCTTGCATGAGAGGTGAATTACTAATGCAATTCAATATTGTTCGATTTCAACTCTTGTATGAGAGATGAAATATTATTTCATTTTATTTCATTTCAACTCCTGTATGAGAGATGAAATATTAATTCAAGTTTTTCATATTCAACTCCTGTATTAGAGATGAATTATTGATTGTATATTTTTCTATTTCAACTCTTGTATGAGAGATGAAATTTTTCGCTGTCTAAATATTATAATATCCATTGTTATGTGTACTTGATAGTCTGTAGCGGAAGTCTACTACATTCCTAAAATTTTCCATTGAAAATACAATTTGATTGGATTATATCAAGATTTACATCATTCTATATCCTACGTCACATAATCTATGAAGTATCATGTGTGCACTGTCAAAACTATAATTATCTATTTTGAAGATAGTACACAGGTCATTCCTGTTTCTGTAATTCGTCTGCATTAAGTAATATGATTTCAAATTTATTTATTTTTCTTAATTACGCATATTTCATTTTAATGCAAATTTGCTCACAACTATTTTTTTGACAGAATTAAAGGTGGTCATTATATCCCCATGGAAAACCAGATTACATATTTTTATTTTATTGTTATCTTGAAATGAAATTACTTATGACAGGAGTTTCCTGTATGATGCTTATTTCATTCGTTGAGGTTAATTGCATGATAATTTCTTCTATTTGACATATCTTTATGTATATATTAGCCTGTCTAACTGCTGTTTGAGCATCATTTTATAAAATTAATTTTGATGCCATAGAAATATTTGTATACCTTTCTTTAACATGTTTTTATCTGTAGTAATTCTCTTTGAGCATCATTTTATAAAATTTATTGTGATGCTGCATGTGAGAATATTTGTATACTTTCCTTCAACATGGAAGTATGTATTAAGCGTATATGGAGATTACGCATGTCACCAGACAAGGTAATTCGAAGGTTTGGAACAACCAGGTGAGGCGAGGCCTCAATCATAACATTATAGAACAAAAGGAGTCCATAACCAATCCAATATATCTTAACACACACTCCTCATGTTTTTCTATCACAGTATTTTATTAATTAGTATACTAAATTATATTGTTCACTTATGTCCTGACATTAGTTTCCTTTTTCTTTCTTTCAAAAATCCAGTATATTTCTCCACACCCCTCATGCTTTTCTATAATAAAATTGCATTAGTAAACTGGATGCATTGTTAACTTATGTCTTGACATAATTTTCTATTTCTGTACGGTGTTTCGGTTTAGGTATACATGTAGTTACCAAGGCAATCATCCTCGTCAGATATCCCTAGCCTATATATCTTTTTAGTGTTGTTTTTCATTTTTAGGGATATTATAGAACAAAAGGAGTCCATAACCAATCCAATATATCTTAACACACACTCCTCATGTTTTTCTATCACAGTATTTTATTAATTAGTATACTAAATTATATTGTTCACTTATGTCCTGACATTAGTTTCCTTTTTCTTTCTTTCAAAAATCCAGTATATTTCTCCACACCCCTCATGCTTTTCTATAATAAAATTGCATTAGTAAACTGGATGTATTGTTAACTTATGTCTTGACATTGTAGCCAAACTGTGTGGAGAAACGCCACGCTCCATGCAGTATAAAGACCCCTTCTATATTTCTCTAAAGAGAGCAGACGCACTGGGTGTCGTATAGAAGGCTAAATTTCCTGCCCCTACCCATTTCTCCCCTTTTCCAGTGGCAATCAAAAGTCGTTGCCCCGGTTGTCCCTTCCACCTTTATTTCTTTCTTCTTTTACTAACAATTTGTTTTGAATTGATTAACTTGTTCTCGTCCTGATATAGCTGAAATATTGCTCATTGGACGTTAAACTCTAACTAATCAATCAATCAATCTATTTCTGTACAGTGTTTCGGTTTAGGTATACATGTAGTTACCAAGGCAATCATCCTCGTCAGATATCCCCAGCCTATATATCTTTTTAGTATGGTTTTCCATTTTTAGGGATATGACACCTTTAATTTTGTCTTTTAAGTTGTGACCAATATTTGCATTTTACGTGCATAATTAATTCTACATTCTGATTTAAGCTCTTGCATGAGAGGTGAATTACTAATGCAATTCAATATTGTTCGATTTCAACTCTTGTATGAGAGATGAAATATTATTTCATTTTATTTCATTTCAACTCCTGTATGAGAGATGAAATATTAATTCAAGTTTTTCATATTCAACTCCTGTATGAGAGATGAATTATTGATTGTATATTTTTCTATTTCAACTCTTGTATCAGAGATGAAATTTTCCGCTGTCTAAATATTATAATCTCCATTGTTATGTGTACTTTATAGTCTGTGGCGGGAGTCTACTACATTCCTAAAATTTTCCATTGAAAATACAATTTGATTGGATTATATCAAGATTTACATCATTCTATATCCTACGTCACATAATCTATGAAGTATCATGTGTGCATTGTCAAAACTATAATTATCTATTTTGAAGATAGTACACAGGTCATTCCTGTTTCTGTAATTCGTCTGCATTAAGTAATATGATTTCAAATTTATTTATTTTTCTTAATTACGCATATTTCATTTTAATGCAAATTTGCTCACAACTATTTTTTGACAGAATTAAAGGATGTCATTATATCCCCATGGAAAACCAGATTCATTGTTATCTTGAAATGAAATGACTTATGACAGGAGTTTCCTGTATGATGCTTATTTCATTCGTTGAGGTTAATTGCATGATAATTTCTTCTATTTGACATATCTTTATGTATATATTAGCCTGTCTAACTGCTGTTTGAGCATCATTTTATAAAATTAATTTTGATGCCATAGGAATATTTGTATACCTTTCTTTAACATGTATTTATCTGTATTAATTCTCTTTGAGCATCATTTTATAAAATTTATTGTGATGCTGTAAAAAATATTTGTATACTTTCCTTCAACATGGAAGTATGTATTAAGCGTATATGGAGATTACGCATGTCACCAGACAAGGTAATTCGAAGGTGTGTGTTAAGATATATTGGATTGGTTATGGACTCCTTTTGTTTTATAATGTTATATCCCTAAAAATGGAAAACCATACTAAAAAGATATATAGGCTAGGGATATCTGACGAGGATGATTGCCTTGGTAATTACATGTCTACCTAAACCGAAACACCGTACAGAAATAGAAAATTATGTCAAAACATAAGTTAACAATACATCCAGTTTACTAATGCAATTTTATTATAGAAAAGTATGAGGGTGTGGAGAAATATACTGGAATTTTGAAAGAAAAAAAATGAAACTAATGTCAGGACATAAGTGAACAATATTATCTAGTATACTACTGTGATAGAAAAAACATGATGAGTGTTTGTTAAGATATATTGGATTGGTTATGGACTCCTTTTTTTCTATAATGTTATGATTGAGGCCTCGCCTGAACTGGGTGTTCCAAACCTTCGAATTACCTTGTCTGATGACATGCGTAATCTCCATATACGCTTAATACATACTTCCAGGTTGAAGGAAAGTATACAGATATTTTTTACAGCATCACAATAAATTTTATGAAATGATGCTCAAAGAGGATTAATACAGATAAATACATGTTAAAGAAAGGTATACAAAATTTCTGTGGCATCAAAATTAATTTTATAAATTGATGCTCAAACAGCAGTTAAACTGGCTAATATATACATAAAGATATGTCAAATAGAAAAAATTATCATGCAATTAACCTCAACGAATGAAATAAGCATCATACAGGAAACTCTTGTCATAAGTCATGTCATCTCAAGATAACAATGAAATTAAAAATATGTATTCTGGTTTTCCATGGGGATATATTGACCACCTTTAATTCTGTCAAAAAATAAAGCAAGTTGTGAGCAAATTTCCATTTAAATGAAATATACGTAATTAAGAAAAATAAATAAATTTGAAATCATATTACTTAATGCAGACGAATTACAGAAACAGGAATGACCTGTGGACTATCTTAAAAATAGATAATTATAGTTTTGACAGTGCACACATGATACTACATAGATTATGTGACGTAGGATATAGAATGATGTAAATCTTGATATAATCCAATCAAGTTGTATTTTCAATGGAAAATTTTAGGAATGTAGTAGACTCCCGCCACAGATTATCAAGTAAACATAACAATGGAGATTATAATATTCATGATATTTAGACAGAGAAAAAATTTCATCTCTCATACAAGAGTTGAAATAGAGAAATATACAATCAATAATTCATCTCTCATACAGGAGTTGAATATGAAAAACTTGAGTTAATATTTCATCTCTCATACAGGAGTTGAAATGAAATAAAATGAAATAATATTTCATCTCTCATACAAGAGTTGAAATCGAACAATATTGAATTGCATTAGTTATTCACCTCTCATGCCAGAGCTTAAATCAGAATGTAGAATTAATTATGCACGTAAAATGCAAATATTGGTCACAACTTAATAGACAAAATTAAAGATGTCATATCCCTAAAAATGGAAAACCATACTAAAAAGATATATAGGCTAGAGATATCTGACGAGGATGACTGCCTTGGTAACCTAAACCGAAACACCGTACAGAAATCGAAAATTATGTCAAGACATTAGTGAACAATACATCCAGTTTACTAATGCAATTTTATTATAGAAAAGCATGAGGGGTGAGGAGAAATATCCTGGAATTTTGAAAGAAAGAAAAAGGAAACTAATGTCAGGACATAAGTGAACAATATAATTCAGTATACTATTTGATAAAATACTGTGATAGAAAAAAACATGAGGAGTGTGTGTTAAGATATATTGGATTGGTTATGGACTCCTTTTGTTTTATAATGTTATATCCCTAAAAATGGAAAACCATACTAAAAAGATATATAGGCTAGGGATATCTGACGAGGATCATTGCCTTGGTAACTACATGTATACCTAAACCGAAACACCGTACAGAAATAGAAAATTATGTCAAGACATAAGTTAACAATACATCCAGTTTTCTAATGCAATTTTATTATAGAAAAGCATGAGGGGTGTGGAGAAATATACTGGAATTTTGAAAGAAAAAAATGAAACTAATGTCAGGACATAAGTGAACAATATAATTTAGTATACTACTGTGATAGAAAAACATGACGAGTGTGTGTTAAGATATATTTGATTGGTTATGGACTCCTTTTGTTCTATAATGTTATGATTGAGGCCTCGCCTCAACTGGTTGTTCCAAACGTTCGAATTACCCTGTCTGATGACATGCGTAATCTCCATATACGCTTAATACATACTTCCATGTTGAAGGAAAGTATACAAATATTTTTTACAGCATCACAATAAATTTTATAAAATGGTGCTCAAAGAGGATTAATACAGATAAATACATGTTAAAGAAAGGTATACAAAATTTCTGTGGCATCAAAATTAATTTTATAAATTGATGCTCAAACAGCAGTTAGACTGGCTAATATATACATAAAGATATGTCAAATAGAAAAAAAAAATACCATGCAATTAACATCAACGAATGAAATAAGCATCATACAGGAAACTCTTGTCATAAGTCATTTCATTTCAAGATAACAATGAAATTAAAAATATATATTCTGGTTTTCCATGGGGATATATTGACCACCTTTAATTCTGTCAAAAAATAAAACAAGTTGTGAGCAAATTTCCATTTAAATGAAATATACGTAATTAAGAAAAATAAATAAATTTGAAATCATATTACTTAATGAAGACGAATTACAGAAACAGGAATGACCTGTGTACTATCTTCAAAATAGATAATTATAGTTTTGACAGTGCACACAGGATACTACATAGCTTATGTGACGTAGGATTTAGAATGATATAAATCTTGATATAATCCAATCAAATTGTATTTTCGATGGAAAATTTTAGGAATGTAGTAGACTCCCGCCACAGACTATCAAGTAAACATAACAATGGAGATTATAATATTTACACAGCGAAAAATTTCATCTCTCATACAAGAGTTGAAATAGAGAAATATACAATCAATAATTCATCTCTCATAGAGGAGTTGAATATGAAAAACTTGAATTAATATTTCATCTCTCATACAGGAGTTGAAATGAAATAAAATGAAATAATATTCATCTCTCATACAAGAGTTGAAATCGAACAGTATTGAATTGCATTAGTTATTCACCTCTCATGCAAGAGCTTAAATCAGAATTTAGAATTAATTATGCACGTAGAATGCAAATATTGGTCACAACTTAAAAGACAAAATTAAAGGTGTCGTATCCCTAAAAATGGAAAACCATACTAAAAAGATATATAGGCTAGGGATATCTGACGAGGATGACTGCCTTGTTAACTACATGTATACCTAAACCGAAACACCGTACAGAAATCGAAAATTATGTCAAGACATTAGTTAACAATACATCCAGTTTACCAATGCAATTTTATTATAGAAAAGCATGAGGGGTGTGGAGAAATATACTGGATTTTTGAAAGAAAGAAAAAGGACATAAGTGAATAATATAATTTAGTAGACTAATTAATAAAATACTGTGATAGAAAAACATGAGGAGTGTGTGTTAAGATATATTGGATTGGTTATGGACTCCTTTTGTTCTATAATGTTATGATTGAGGCCTCGCCTCACCTGGTTGTTCCAAACCTTCGAATTACCTTGTCTGATGACATGCGTAATCTCCGTATACGCTTAATACATACTTCCATGTTGAAGGAAAGTATACAAATATTTTTTACAGCATCACAATAAATTTTATAAAATGGTGCTCAAAGAGAATTTATACAGATAAATACATGTTAAAGAAAGGTATACAAATATTTCTATGGCATCAAAATTAATTTTATAAATTGATGCTCAAACAGCAGTTAGACTGGCTAATATATACATAAAGATATGTCAAATAGAAGAAATTATCATGCAATTAACCGCAACGAATGAAATAAGCATCATACAGGAAACTCTTGTCATAAGTCATTTCATTTCAAGATAACAATGAAATTAAAAATATGTATTCTGGTTTTCCATGGGGATATATTGACCACCTTTAATTCTGTCAAAAAATAAAACAAGTTGTGAGCAAATTTGCATTTAAATGAAATATACGTAATTAAGAAAAATAAATAAATTTGAAATCATATTACTTAAAGCAGACGAATTACAGAAACAGGAATGACCTGTGTACTATCTTCAAAATAGATAATTATAGTTTTGACAGTGCACACATGATACTACATAGCTTATGTGACGTAGGATTTAGAAGGATGTAAATCTTGATATAATCCAATCAAATTGTATTTTCGATGGAAAATTTTAGGAATGTAGTAGACTCCCGCCACAGAGTATCAAGTAAACATAACAATGGAGATTATAATATTTAGACAGCGAAAAATTTCATCTCTCATACAAGAGTTGAAATACAGAAATATACAATCAATAATTCATCTCTCATAGAGGAGTTGAATATGAAAAACTTGAATTAATATTTCATCTCTCATACAGGAGTTGAAATGAAATAAAATGAAATAATATTTCATCTCTCATACAAGAGTTGAAATCGAACAATATTGAATTGCATTAGTTATTCACCTCTCATGCAAGAGCTTAAATCAGAATGTAGAATTAATTATGCACGTAAAATGCAAATATTGGTCACAACTTAAAAGACAAAGTTAAAGGTGTCATATCCCTAAAAATGTAAAACCATACTAAAAAGATATATAGGCTAGGGATATCTGACGAGGATGACTGCCTTGGTAACTACATGTATACCTAAACCGAAACACCGTACAGAAATCGAAAATTATGTCAAGACATTAGTTAACAATACATCCAGTTTACTAATGCAATTTTATTATAAAAAAACATGAGCGGTGAGGAGAAATATTCTGGAATTTTGAAAGAAAGAAAAAGGAAACTAATGTCAGGACATAAGTGAACAAAATAATTCAGTATACTTTTTAATAAAATACTGTGATAGAAAAAACATGAGGAGTGTATGTTAAGATATATTGAATTGGTTATGGACTCCTTTTGTTTTATAATGTTATATCCCTAAAAATGGAAAACCATACTAAAAAGATATATAGGCTAGGGATATCTGACGAGGATGATGGCCTTGGTAACTTCATGTATACCTAAACCGAAACACCGTACAGAAATAGAAAATTATGTCAAGAGTTAAGTTAACAATACATCCAGTTTACTAATGCAATTTTATTATAGAAAAGCATGAGGGGTGTGGAGAAATATACTGGAATTTTGAAAGAAAAAAATGAAACTAATGTCAGGACATAAGTGAACAATATTATCTAGTATACTACTGTGATAGAAAAACATGAGGAGTGTGTGTTAAGATATATTGGATTGGTTATGGACTCCTTTTGTTCTATAATGTTATGATTGAGGCCTCGCCTCAGCTGGTTGTTCCAAACCTTCGAATTACCTTGTCTGATGACATGCGTAATCTCCATATACGCTTAATACATACTTCCATGTTGAAGGAAAGTATACAAATATTTTTTACAGCATCACAATAAATTTTATAAAATGATGCTCAAAGAGGATTAATACAGATAAATACATGTTAAAGAAAGGTATACAAAATTTCTGTGGCATAAAAATTAATTTTATAAATTGATGCTCAAACAGCAGTTAGACTGGCTAATATTTACATAAAGATATGTCAAATAGAAGAAATTATCATGCAATTAACCTCAACGAATGAAATAAGCATCATACAGGAAACTCTTGTCATAAGTCATTTCATTTCAAGATAACAATGAAATTAAAAATATGTATTCTGGTTTTCCATGGGGATATATTGACCACCTTTAATTCTGTCAAAAAATAAAGCAAGTTGTGAGCAAATTTGTATTTAAATGAAATATACGTAATTAAGAAAAATAAATAAATTTGAAATCATATTACTTAATGAAGACGAATTACAGAAACAGGAATGACCTGTGTACTATCTTCAAAATAGATAATTATAGTTTTGACAGTACACATATGATACTACATAGATTATGTGACGTAGGATATAGAATGATGTAAATCTTGATATAATCCAATCAAATTGTATTTTCAATGGACAATTTTAGGAATGTAGTAGACTCCCGCCACAGACTATCAAGTAAACATAACAATGGAGATTATAATATTTAGACAGCGAAAAATTTCATCTCTCATACAAGAGTTGAAATAGAGAAATATACAATCAATAATTCATCTCTCATACAGGAGTTGAATATGAAAAACTTGAATTAATATTTCATCTCTCATACAGGAGTTGAAATGAAATAAAATGAAATAATATTTCATCTCTCATACAAGAGTTGAAATCGAACAATATTGAATTGCATTAGTTATTCACCTCTCATGCAAGAGCTTAAATCAGAATTTAGAATTAATTATGCACGTAGAATGCAAATATAGGTCACAACTTAAAAGACAAAATTAAAGGTGTCATATCCCTAAAAATGGAAAACCATACTAAAAAGATATATAGGCTAGGGATATCTGACGAGGATGACTGCCTTGTTAACTACATGTATACCTAAACCGAAACACCGTACGGAAATCGAAAATTATGTCAAGACATTAGTTAACAATACATCCAGTTTACCAATGCAATTTTATTATAGAAAAGCATGAGGGGTGTGGAGAAATATACTGGATTTTTGAAAGAAAGAAAAAGGACATAAGTGAACAATATAATTTAGTATACTAATTAATAAAATACTGTGATAGAAAAACATGAGGAGTGTGTGTTAAGATATATTGGATTGGTTATGGACTTCTTTTGTTCTATAATGTTATGATTGAGGCCTCGCCTCACCTGGTTGTTCCAAACCTTCGAATTACCTTGTCTGGTGACATGCGTAATCTCCATATACGCTTAATACATACTTCCATGTTGAAGGAAAGTATACAAATATTTTTTACAGCATCACAATAAATTTTATAAAATGATGCTCAAAGAGAATTTATACAGATAAATACATGTTAAAGAAAGGAATACAAATATTTCTATGGCATCAAAATTAATTTTATAAAATGATGCTCAAACAGCAGTTAGACAGGCTAATATATACATAAAGATATGTAAAATAGAAGAAATCATCATGCAATTAACCTCAACGAATGAAATAAGCATCATACAGGAAACCCCTGTCATAAGTCATTTCATTTCAGATAACAATGAAATAAAAATATGTAATCTGGTTTTCCATGGGGATATAATGACCACCTTTAATTCTGTCAAAAAATAGTTGTGAGCAAATTTGCATTAAAATGAAATATACGTAATTAAGAAAAATAAATAAATTTGAAATCATATTACTTAATACAGACGAATAACAGAAACATGAATGACCTGTGTACTATCTTCAAAATAGATCATTATAGTTTTGACAGTGCACACATGATACTACATAGATTATGTGACGTAGGATATAGAATGATGTAAATCTTGATATAATCCAATCAAATTGTATTTTCAATGGAAAATTTTAGGAATGTAGTAGACTCCCGCCACAGACTATCAAGTACACATAACAATGGAGATTATAATATTTAGACAACGAAAAATTCCATCTCTCATACAATTACTTTATTTGCAAATTTACGCCCATAGGGGCCAAGCAAATACAATGACAAAACATACAAGACATACAAACATATGTTTATACAACAACAAATTACATGTAAATACAGATATATAATGGATAACTTTGGCCAACGTGGACTTTACTTTCGCAAGTCTGTACTTTGCTTTAGAAAGTCTGCTACTGCTGACAAAAGTTGAAAATTTGGATTTAAAATTTCTATTAGTAAAGAGATGAAATAGAAAAATATACAATCAATAATTCATCTCTCATACAGGAGTTGAATATGAAAAACTTGAATTAATATTTCATCTCTCATACAGGAGTTGAAATAAAATGAAATAGTATTTCATCTCTCATACAAGAGTTGAAATCGAACAATATTGAATTGCATTACTAATTCACCTCTCATGCAAGAGCTTAAATCAGAATTTAGAATTAATTATGCACGTAAAATGCAAATATTGGTCATAACTTAAAAGACAAAATTAAAGGTGTCATATCCCTAAAAATGGAAAACCATACTAAAAAGATATATAGGCTAGGGATATCTGGCGAGGATGATTGCCTTGGTAACTACATGTATACCTAAACCGAAACACCGTACAGAAACAAGACATAAGTTAACAATACATCCAGTTTACTAATGCAATTTTATTATAGAAAAGCATGAGGGGTGTGGAGAAATATACTGGATTTTTGAAAGAAAGAAAAAGGAAACTAATGTCAGGACATAAGTGAACAATATAATTTAGTATACTAATTAATAAAATACTGTGATAGAAAAACATGAGGAGTGTAAGTTAAGATATATTGGATTGGTTATGGACTCCTTTTATTCTATAATTCTATCATAAAGGTCAAAGTCAAGGTCACAGTGACCTAAATTTGGTACGCAACACATCGTCTTTCCATGATGCATCCACACACCAAGTTTGATAATCCTAAGTGCTAGGGTACAAAAGTTCTCCTCCGGACACGGTTTTATTATCATAAAGGTCAAAGGTCAAAGTCAAGGTCACAGTGACCTAAATTTGGTACGCGACACATCATCCTCCCATGATGCATCCACACACCAAGTTTGATAATCCTAGGTGCTACGGTACAAACTTTCTGCTCCGAACACAGTTTTACTATCATAAAGGTCAAAGGTCAAAGTCAAGGTCACAGTGACCTAAATTTGCTACGCAACACATCGTCTTTCCATGATGCATCCACACACCAAGTTTGATAATCCTAGGTGCTACGGTACAAAAGTTCTGCTCTGGACACGGTTTTATTATCATAAAGGTCAAAGGTCAAAGTCAAGGTCACAGTGACCTAAATTTGGTACGCGACACATCGTCTTCCCATGATGCATCCACACACCAAGTTTGATAATCCTAGGTGCTACGGTACAAAAGTTCTGCTCCGGACACGGTTTTACTCTCATAAAGGTCAAAGGTCAAAGTCAAGGTCACAGTGACCTAAATTTGGTACGTGACACATCGTCTTCCCATGATGCATCCACTACCAAGTTTGATAATCCTAGGTGCTACGGTACTAAAGTTCTGCTCCGGACACGGTTTTACTCTCATTAAGGTCAAAGGTCAAAGTCAAGGTCACAGTGACCTAAATTTGGTACGCGACACATCGTCTTCCCATGATGCATCCACGAACCAAGTTTGATAGTCCTAGGTGCTACGTTACAAAAGTTCTGCTCCGGACACGAAATGCACATGGTTTTACTATCAAGGTCAAAGGTCAAAGTAAGGTCACAGTGACCTAAGTTTGGTACGCGACACATCGTCTACCCATGATGCATCCACACACCAAGTTTGATAATCCTAGGTGATACGGTACAAACGTTCTGCTCCGGACACGAAATACACATGGTTTAACTATCATAAAGGTCAAAGGTCAATGTCAAGGTCACAGTGACCTAAATTTGGAACGCGACACATCGTCTTCCCATGATGCATCCACACACCAAGTTTGATAATCCTAGGTGCTACGGTACAAAAGTTCTGCTCTGGACACGAAATTCACATGGTTTTACGATCATAAAGGTAAAAGGTCAAAGTCAAGGTCACGGTGACCTAAGTTTGGTACGCGACACATCGTCTTCCCATGATGCATATACACACCAAGTTTTATAATCCTCGGTGCTACGGTACAAAAGTTCTGCTCCGGACACGAAAGGGGAGGGATGGACAGATGGACATGGTGATTCCTATATACCCCCAAACTTCGTTTGCGGGGGTATAATAAGAAATATAAAAGTGGAAAATTCTTTCGCTGAGATTTTTGTTATTCAACTTCAAACAGACATAAGTTTCGTCAATAATGAAACTGGTCTTCCGAAAACAGGAAAGTCCCCCACCTGTTACGGCACATATTGTCGCCCCTGCACATATTGTCGCCGGCGACAATATGTGCAGACCTTATCGGCACATATTGTCGCCGGCGACAATATGTGCTCGACATTAACGGCACATATTGTCGCCGGCAACAATATGTGCCGGTTTTGTCACTGCCATTTTAACGTCATTTGGGGCGACAATATGTGCTGTATATATCGGCACATAATGTCGTCACAAAAAAAATTATAAATTATGAAATATGCAAATATATATATATATATATAAACAACATAAAACAAAGCAAAAAATACCCAAAATCCCTGTTGTGCTAGATCTAAACAGATACACACAATGTGGTTAATTAATAAACTTTCAGTATGAACAATGTGAATAGCATTAGTATAAATACTGTTTATATTTCAACTCTATCCGAGTCTTTCTCAAAACAACAAAATATATAATAAAACAATAAACTATTTACAAAAAACTACACTACAAAACTTAATTAAATAGGTAAACTACATTTCGGAGACTGAAGGCGTGACCTCAATTATAATGATGTGAAAAAATATTTGCTGGTGTTTGTACATAACATTTACTGCAATATTTTCTTAATTTTTTAACGTTGGTATTATATGCATTTATTGATCTATAACCCTGATGTTAAGACTGGGTTTTAAACGATCAATCCAATAGCTTTCTTTGGATCTTCTCTGGTTTAAATTCCACGATCTATTTTGATCAATTGCGATGACTTGCATATTTTGCCAGTTGTGATTTGGAGTATTAAAATGGATTGCAGTGGCCTGGTTCTGATCTTTGTTTTCGATATGGTTACGATGCAAGTTTATGCGAAGATTGAGCGCATTTCTTGTCTCACCAACATATTGTTCTTTACAGATAGAACATGTAACCAGATAGATGACATTGGGCGATTTACATGATAATTGTCCAAAGATTTTGAAAATATCACCGGTAGCTGTACTTTGGAAAGTTTCAGTCGTGGAACTGTATTTACACAATTTACAACGTCTATCACGGCATGTTGTAAACTGGCCTATCTCGGCCGAAGGTAGTTTAGC
>MJUU01037557.1:42293-76289 GCA_002080025.1 Modiolus philippinarum
CATCTTTTCCTTTATAGCCCCTGTTAACAAGATGTTGTTTAAGTTCTTTGCTCCTTTGTTTAAATGTTTGCTCTTTTGAGCAGATACGTCGTATTCGAGTTGACAGACCATACGGTACCGCATTTATACAATGTCGTGGGTGACAACTACTAGGGAGCAGATAAGCGTGCGCATCTGTTGGTTTTGAATGCAGGTCAAAATCAATTTGGCCATCGACAAGTGTAGATGTTGTATCGAGGAATGTATTCGTTGTTTCTGAGATGGTTACCGTGAATTTGATGGACGGGTGATAGTTATTAATAAATTCAATGAATTCATCGAGGTTAGATCTTGTATCTGTCCATTTGATTTCAATGTCATCAATAAAGCGCAGCCAGCTATATGGTTTATATGGTGCATCCTGTAACATGCGCTGTTCTAAATCCCCCATGAAAATATTGGCGTATGATGGTGCTACCCTTGTACCCATAGCAGTCCCATTAACTTGAAGAAAATTCTCGTTATCGAAAACGAAGTTGTAACGTGTAAGAACTAAACTCAATAGCTTGACTAGAGATTCAGTGGAGGGTGATTTTATAGTTCTACTATCCCACACTTTACGACAGGCCTCGATTCCTTCATCATGTGGTATGTTGGTGTATAAAGAAGTCACGTCTAAAGTTACCAAAATTGTGTTGGGCGGAAGGTCTACAGAGGGTGTTTTATTAATGTAATCAGTCGTGTACTTTATACTTTTTTATGGTTACTATCAGAAAATCAGAAAAAATATTGAGAGATTTCATATTAAGATAACCCCGCATTATATGCCATGTCACTTGCATATGAATCATTCTGGAAAATTTTTATTCAATTTCCTCCAGCTGATTAAGAACATAATATAGATAAGTAAGAGACAGAGTAAAAAAGTAGCTCAAACTGACTGTTTTGGTAGTCAGATTTAAAATAATAAGATGAATTAATTGCATGTATTATTTTAGCGACCGATGAGACTTTTTTAAATAAAGTATGAAACGTGTATCTCACAATGTCGCAATAAATACACAAAATAACAACGACCGAATCGTTTCCAATGCAGATTTGCATTATATTGTTCAAAAGTAAGCCAGAAATCAAGTTGTTTTTATATCTCCACTGCTTTAGAGGACCAATCTTCAGGTCTAAAACCAGTGAGCCAGATATAATTAAACTACCCGTCAACCAAAATGGCCATTGTTGCGAGAAAAAGAGGATGAATTGCAAATTCAAAAACATTTACAAATACGTGAAGGGTTTAAGAGATAAATATGACAAGATCTGCTTTGCCTGCAGTAAATAATTATTAACCTGAAAGGAGTAATTGACATTTTTTTAATATTTCACATTTTTACCCCTTTTTAGCTCATCTGGCTATGCCAGGGTGAGCTTTTGCTAAATGTATTACTCGTCGTCCATCGTCCGTCCGTCCGTCGTCTATTTTTCATTCAAAGATTTTCTACTCTGAAACCACTGGAACCAAACTTGGTCATAATAGTCCTTGGGTGGTCCCCTTTAAAAAAAATTGTGACTGGTTTGTCTGCATCTCATCCAGGGTGGCCGCCAGTGGTAACCATATTTTAACATAGGGACCCTATGCAAAATAAATTCAAAGATCTTCTCTGAAACTACAAACCCAATTGGAACCAAACTTGGTCACAATACTCCGCGGACAGTCCTCTTCAAAGTCTGTAATTTTTATGTTTAAACCTCATCCAAGATGGTCGCCAGCGGGGAACATACATGTAGATTTAACATAGGGCCAAATGGCCACAAAAGTCATTTGGTAGTTCTCTTCAAAATTTTAATTGTTAGTTTCGTACCTCATCCAAGATGACCGCTAGCAGGGTTTCAACGTATCCTCCTCTGAAACTTGTAAGCCAATGGGAACCAAACTTGGTAACAATAGTCATAAAGTGGTCATCTTTAAAGTTTATGATTTGTATGTTCTTACCTTATCCAATACCTTACCAAAATGGCAGCCAGCGGGGAACATATTTTAAGATAGGGACCCTATGGAAAATGCATTCATAGTTCCTCTCCTCTTAAAATACCTAGCATTTTGGAATGAACTTGGTGACAACAGTCCTTGGCTGGTCCCCTTCAAACTTGTGATTTTTATGTTCTTTCCTCATTCAAAATGTCCGACAGTGTGGAACATAGTTTAACAAAGGATCCTTTGCGAAATGCATTTAAAGATGTTCTGAAACTGCTTTAATAATTTCTGTTAAATTAAACATGATATTCCGAGGGTGACCCTCTTCAAAGTTTGTGAATTTTATGTTCGTATCTCATCTAAGATAGCTGCCAACGGGGAACATAGTTTAAACATATGATACTGTGCAGCATAGGACCCAGGTGATCGCTTCAGGCTCTTGAGAGTCTCTCGTATATATATGAGAATGCATTGAAAGAAACTGACAGTATTTTAATTGTGAATGGTAAAAGGAACTTCTAATATACCATAACCAGCATCAAACATGGACTTGAATTTTTAGACTGAAAACTTTGAATGTCTGCAATCAAAACTTTGCCACAAGCGTGATTGTTCGGTTATAGCAATGGTGAACTTCCGTTTTCAGTAGTTATATTTTCAAAAGCTACAGCATATGATGTCAGCATTTCAAAACTCATTCACCATTGTCAGGCCTTTAATTTAAAGGGCGATTTTGACAGCGAAATTTCTCCCTTAAAACATATGCTGAGGTTACATGTGTATGTACAACCACCTACTGGGGTTTAAAGTGTGACAGACCGAAATGTGTTAAATTTAATTGTATCAGAAAAGAAAATATGCAGTTTTCAGTAGATCCAAGTTTTATAACTGTTGATATACTATTATTTGAATGTTATTGGCTTAACATGACTTTCCACTGTGCTTGGCGAAGGGTATCATGTATGAGCAATCAAACCATGCAGACCTGTCTGGAGCACTTGATGGTTCAAGATGTATGTGGTACTTTACACTGACAGGTATTTGTGACTTTGTTTTAATTTCTTTTTTTAATTGGCTTAATGTGCTGTTTGCTTTTTTTTTTGTTCTCACGCTATGGAGTAAAAGTTCGGGTATACTGTTGTTGTTTTCGTCCGTCAGTCACGCATTTCTTGCGACTTGAACTCTTCAATTCTTGGATTTAGGAATTTAATTTAGCTGATTTTTTATTGACAATGCATACAATAAGCTTTCGGAATGGATGCAAACAAGAGACAGAAAGGGTCAAATTTTCATTTTTTGTATAAGATATATATTCCTCCCACATTTTTATTGTCCATGCAGAATTGTGCATGTCTACATCTACATCTACATCTCCTGGCATAATCCGTAAAGAGTTTAAACTAATCACGCGAATGGACTTAAACTGTGGTGTCATCCAAAATGTGCTCCTGTACATATTTACAAATGTAAAGTGAGTGTGGATAAAAACAAGTGGTGTATCTATGAATATGATTTACTGTTCTGGACTACTATGGAGCGGGTATAGGCTCCAGAGGGTCCACGATTCAGATCTATGAGACTGGTCTTAAAGGTCTCATAGTCTGAGATATCCAGTAGGTTTGGTGGCAATTCATTCCATTCGGTGATGGTTCTTACAAAGAAGCTGTTCTTTCTTTTTTCGCTGTTTGATCCTAGTCTTACAAAGCAATGTTGGTGCTGGCTACGTGTGACTCTTTGAGGTTTCATTAGATATTCTGGTACTGGGACTGCAACTTCATGGTGTATAACTTTGTGAAGGAAGAGTAGACGTGATGTTCTTCGTCTGACTTGTAATGATGGTAAATTAAGTCTCTACAGTAAATTAGTGACTATTCCTGGTTCTTTTGAGTAATCAGTGCCGATGAATCTGACTGCCCTTCTTTGGACCATTTTTAGCTGATGTATGTGCTTTTGAAGATGTGGGTCCCATACCGTGCTTGCGTATTCTAGTGTTGGTCTTACTAGAATTAGATATGCTTGCCTTTTGATGGAAAGTGGGCATTTACCAAGGTTCCGACGTTTGAATCTTAATGTCCTATTGGCTTTAGATACTATATTTCCGATGTGCTCATCCCAGGTTAGTTTGCTTGATAATTCGACTCCCAGGTAGGGGTTATAGTCCACTGATTCTAATATATGTTCTTCCATGTGGTAGTTGTATATTTTGGGTTTTTTCCTGTTGTTATTCTTAGGACATAGCATTTAAGCGGGTTGAAAATCATTTGCAAAGTTTTTGTCCCACTGACCATGGTGGTAAGATCTTGTTGCAGTAATTTAGATAGCGGTCCCAATTTCAATAAATTTCCTGAAAGTGTTAAGACTAATAATGTCCGGAGAGCTATTGTCATACCCTCGGCGTCGGCGTCAGCAAAACTTTAACCTGGCTTGTGGAATTGAGACCTGAAGAGATAGGATGTTGATATTTGGTATGTGACTTCCTGGTGATGAGAGCTCTCTTCTGGTACCATACTTGTAGACATTTTGACCTTGACCTTGTCCTTAGGGCATTTTTTTTTAAAAACGTTAACTTTGTCTGTAGAAGGTAGGGTTTTAGTGGTAGGGTGTTCATATTTGGTATGTAACTTCCTTCTGATGAAAGCTTTCTAGTGGTACCATATTTTTAGACATTTTGACCTTGACCTTGCCCTGAGGGCAATTGTTTAAAAGCTTTGACCTTGCTTCTAGAATTAAGTTGTTTAGTGGAAGGGTGTTCATATTTGGTATGTAGCTTCCTTGTGACAGGAGCTTTCTAATGGTACCATATTTGTAGACATTTGGACCTTGACCATGCCTTGAGGGCAATTTTTTAAAAACTTTAACCTTGCTCCTAGAATTCAGTTGTTTAGTGGTAGGGTGTTCATATCTGGTGTGTGACTTTCTTGTGATGAGAGCTTTATGACAGTACCATATATGTAGACCTCCTGACCTTGACCTTGCCCAGAGGGCTATTCTTTAAAAACTCGTAACGTTGCTTCTTGAATGAAATTGTTTAGTGGTAGGGTGTTCATATTTATTATGTAATTTCCTTATGAAGAGAGCTTTCCGATGGTACTATATTTATAGACATTTTGACCTTGACCTTGCCCTGAGAGTTTTTTTTTGATAAAAACTTTAAACTTGCTTCTAGAATTAAGTTGTTTAGTGGTAGAGCGTTCATAGTTGGTATATGACTTTCTTGTGATTAGAGCTTTCTGATCGTACCATATGTGTAAACATTTTGACTTTGACCTTGCCCTGAGGACATTTTTTTTTTAAAACTTGAATTTTGCTTCTAGAATAAAGTTGTTTAGTTGTAGAGTGCTTATATTTGGTATGTGACTTTCTTTTGATGAGAGCTTTCTGATGATACCTTTCTATAACTTTCAAATTTATTGTGCATTGAGGTCACCCTTATCCCCGGCGAGCTATGTTGTCCGGCGAGCTATGTTGTCTTCTGACAACTCTTGTTAAATTTTTGCATACATTCATGACTTTTTGCAAGTTTTGGTACATAGAAGAGTGACTGAGACTGGAAATTTTCAATTTTAATGCACCCATGTGACATGCAGGTAAATTGCAATTCGATAAGACCTGTCGTCACTGTGAAATATGGAACATTTTCCCCAAAAAGCGGATCAAAGGTCAAACAACAAAATTCTGAGTTTATATGAATTGAGATAAACATTATAGTGTATTTCAACGTCTAGTGACTAATTATCAAATGAAGGGTTTTATTTAATAAAAACACTTTTTATCTCTAATTTCATTCGTTAATTTCAACCGCTTTGACGTTTTATGACGTCATTTCACAGCATATTTGCTATTTAATATGCTAAACAGCACTATATAGCCATTTGAAACGAATTGTACATTTTTCTAACCGTTAACATTATATTTTATGCTTTAAAAGAATCTTTTATATCATGCAAGAAATACTGATAATTTTTAAACTAGACATGACAGTAAATTCATAGTTGGATAGACAAAGACGTCGATAGAAAATGGTATACAAAAAGTAGAATTACAAAGTCAATATACCCTTTTACAAATTATCTACATAAATATGTAAATACAATTTGAAATGCTAATTTTTAAACTATAGTATACAAATATCGCCTGCTAACGAGACCAGTACTTGAATTTTTAGTCCTAAGAAGAGCATATTGGCTGAGGACGCTGTCCGAGGTCAATATACTCAAAAGGTCTTTACATCCATGTATTGACCGAACTTGCAAGGCTACGTTTGTTTTATGAAATTATGACATTATCGGTGAAACATTCGTTTTAGTAGCGTACAAAGATGTTGCAAACTTGATGTTTCGAGAAAAAAAAGAACTTTATGTTCTATTTATGGAAATACCAGGTCTATTTACAGAATGTCATTTTACGCCAAATGAAATCAAACGCACAAATAATATCTTGAAAATAATAATAATGAGATCCCCTGACTAAAAGATGTCCGATAAACTGCTATCACCAAAAAATATTTATAGATTCTAGAATTTTTCCGAGTTAGACCATTCCATTCTCAAGCGATAGACAAAAGATGGATTGAAAAAAATCAACCTATGTTCTCGGTATGATTTACACCGCTGCTATTTTTGTTGGTTTTAATTTAAGAGTAAGAGAGGTTTTGTGAATTTTCACGATTTTACCTTTAATGAAATTGTTTGTATGTCGGTATGTACACATGACTCAAAATTCCTTGCAAGTCTCAACAACACCAGAACAAAATTTTGTGCCTAACCTCATAAGACTCGATTTGAGCAAAGGTATTACTATTACGATCAGGTTCTACGTGTTCCAATTTTTAGCTCATCTGGCTATGCCAGGGTGAGCTTTTGCCATCACTATGCGTCCGTCGTCCGTCGTCTGTCTGTCCGTCCGTCAACAATTTCAAAAATCTTCTCCTCTGAAACCACTAGGCCAAATGTAACCAAACTTGACTTGAATCATCAGCAGGGTATGGCTTCTCAAAATTGTGTTCGATTAGTCCTCTGGTCAAACAACATGGCCGCCATTGCTAAAAATAGAACATAGGGGTAAATTGTGTTTTGGCTAATAACTCGAGAACCGTTAGATATCAAAAATCTGACGATGGTAAAAATGATCAGCATGATGAGATCTACCCACTGTGCAATTTTGAAGAAAATCTGAAAAATTTATAGCCCTTTTTCCGTTAAATTTTCAAAATGTTTGAATTTTTTATTTTTTATTTCAAAAAGTGTAACAGATAGAGTTCAAGTATAAATTGCAAAAATGTTCAGCACATCAAGATCTACCCACCCTGAAATTTTGAAGAAAAGCCATAAACCCTTTTAGGAGTTATTGCCCTTTTTTCACCGAATTTTTAAAATTTTCGCATTTTTCATCTTTTATTTCCAAAACTATAGAAGATGAAGGTTAAGTGTAAATTGATGAAATGTTTGCCATGCTGTGGCGACTTCAAAACCGGTGTTGAAAATTGTTCCTTGACCGCCATTTTCAAAATGGCCGCCAAAAAAGGCGGGAAAATTCAACATTGTCCGATTTCAATGAAATTTGGTTTCTAAATAGGTCTTGATGTCGCAACTTCAAAACTGATGTTAAAAATTGTTCGTTGACAGCCATTTTCAAAATGGCTGCCAAAAAGGCAGGAAAATTCAACATGGTCCGATTTCAATGAAATTTGGGTCAAAATAGATATTGATGTTGCGACTTCAAAACCGGTGTCGAAAATTGTTCGTTGACCCCCATTTTCTAAATGGCCGCCACAAAAAGGCGGGAAAATTCAAAATTGTCCGATTTTAATGACATTTGGTTTCCAAATAGATATTGATGTCGCAACTTCAAAACTTATGTAAAAAAATTGTTCGTTGACCACCATTTTTAAAATGGCTGCCAAAAAGGCGAGAAAATTCAACATTGTCCGATTTCAGTGAAATTTGATTTCCGAATAGATACTGATGTTGCGACTTCAAAACCGATGTTGAAAATTGTTTGTTGACTGCCATTTACAAAATGACGTCTCGACTTCAAAACTGGTGTCGAAAGTGGTTCTTACCCAGAACGTTTTTTTTTTTGTCAAAAAAGCCCAACAAAGAAACATAATAAAACATTATCAGACTTTAAAAACAGTTCAAGATATTGAAGGTGTTCGAGCTATGAAAGTTTGAGAAACTGAAGATCAACTGTATAACTTACAATGTTACCTTGATTGTGGCAACTGAAAGCCAGGTGAGCGATACAGGCTCCTGGGAGCCTCTGGTTCTTAAAGACAGACTTTTAAACTTATATCTGACCAAGACCATGGCTCGTAAAGTAAATGTTTCGACAGGCGTTTTGTTGAAAAATCATAGGCATAATGGATGTAATTGTGTCGAAAATACAGTCTTTGCCATGACATTGAAATAATGGGGATTTTCCTGTACTGAAATCAACATCATCATTACATATAAGGTTTGCCTTACCATTTGTATTGATAAAAACGTGGAGCTAAAAGGATCCATGATAAGTTTTGTGAATTTCAAAATCAGCTATGCTGGAACTATCTTTTAGATTTAGGTTACTTCGCGGGAGAATTATTTCTTCAGATGCAGGATAATTTACACCAATATTTATTACTATTGCTCCTTTATACTATTGCAGCTCCTTTTAATTATAAAACATGGATGATACTACAGCAAGGTATACCATGGGCTGTCTTAGTTTTCAAATTACCAAAGTGTCGTTCTCTCCTTATTTTACAAATATTGAGAACTGAAATAAATTGTCATGTACTGTGACTGTTTTGTTCTATTGCTATTTCCTTATAGTTAGTACTTTATTTTATACATGGTCTACTGATCTGTATACTTAGTATATAAAAATCACCTGTATGGGTTGCTCTACCAAGAAGCTTGTTTTATGCTCTTTGCTGGTGTTATTATGAACAAATTTTGCACATCCAAACAATACGTCAGCTGACCAATCCCATTCTACAGTTCTGTTACATCGAGATAAAGCAAGATTGGCCGATTGTTTACTCGAAGAGTATTTAAAGCACTTGCTTTTTATGAAGCAGAACATGTAAATGCTGATAAGTAGTGTTTTCTTACCTGTAAAGGATTTATAGCAAGTTCCATAATTTTCAGGTGGTACATTTACAAAACAACAAAATACTGGAGATGAAGTAAATTAAGGGTTCTTTTTATGGCTGTTCAAAATATTCAAAATAAAAACATACAACAAAAATATTTCAAGGCTGGTGGGCAGCAAATAATTCAACTGACCTTCAAGCGCTAGAGTTATCTAAGAACAGATCTTGAGATGAGTTTAAACTGGTGTTGTACATCTTATACATTCAAACATAAGGGGGATTCAAGATCACTGTCAACTTTATATTGATGCTTTTCCGATAAAGCTTGTAAGTCCTGTTACGGACATCACATAATGTGCAGAGTGTCACTTTCCAAGTTATATCCAAATATTCAAGTATAGGCGCAAGTGTGCGAACAGCAATGAATACCGGTGCCAATTGCAATGGCACAATCGCGCTGTCGTCTTTGTTTTTGTTTTTATAGGGAAGTAAAATAAACAGAGTGTGGAAAACATAATACCATCATTTACAAAGCCTACAACTCTCCTGTTTTCACTTCATCTATGCACTCGCAAAAAGATTTCAGATAATAGGGGGTCTTTCTCCGTTAGACGTTTAAACACGGCGTTGGTTCTTAGATACATCCAAGAAAAATATTGTAAAATAATTGAAATTGATGTTCAATCAGACATTATTTGATTGCAAAAGAAACTTAATTCATTTTGAAATAAAATAATAAAACTTTTTATGTAACATCGACTTATAAAAGGACATTAATTCTCATTAGCTTTGTTGAAGGGAGAGATTAGTCGCGTAAGTCTTTCCAGGTGAAGGGATTGAAATCGATTCCAGAGTTAAAAGTGGTGTATTTCTCTCCAGCATTTTTTAATTGTTGAAACTTTTCGATATTTTTAGAAATAAGCTTTAATGAATTTATACAGAAATATTTCAACAGAAGTCAAACATACAGTTCAAGATAAAAATTGCAGTTCTTTACAGGCGAAAAGTTGATATTATCATATCCTGACCATTTCTGAAATTTCCAGAAAAACCGCGGAAAAAGAAAAATAAGATAAGCAAAACATGTTTGAATTTCACAAATAACTAAATACCGAAGTCACTGTGAATTTACTTTCTGCATATGCGCATTTCGACAACTTCTGTCTCATCAGTGCAGATAAAATCTAAACGTTTGACAAAATGACATAATTCGAACTAATTTTTTTTATTTGAAATATGAAACGAATTCGTTTGTGTGTGTTACTTTTTTTTGAAAATATGTCATTATTTTGTAGTACACGGTGTTGTGAATCTACAGATAAATGTAAATCAACGTCAAATTACCAAAAATTTCCCATACGAATGGCTGACGACAGGCCAAATCATGAAGTATAATATAATCATTCTGCTTTCATTTGAAAGAATTATTACTTGCATGTCTGGTGGGTGCATTAAAGTCGGAAACTAAGCGTCTCTTTTAAAATTGTCAATGCACTAACAAGAAATAATTGTGAACACAAAAGATTTCCAAAATAGGTTTGCGATTTTAGTAGATTTCAAGAAATTGTTAAAGAACAGTTATTTCATACATCTAGCGTAGGACAGTAGTATATGGGCACAGTTTGGTTAGCATTTGAGGTGATGGATCAGTGGTGGTTACCGAGAGTGACAGACCGGAAATAACATCACCGGAAGACACGTGACCGGAAGCAGAAGTCACGTGATCGGAAGTAGAAGTGTAACAGTTGTGCATGTGCAACCGGTAGTGGGTGCATATCTTCTTTAGGACATATTGACCGGAAATGATGTCACAGGTCCCCAGGGATCTTGTATAACATTAGTACATACCACATGGGTGACAGAAAGTGGGTATTTTTCGAGTTGGATACCGGAAGTCTGGGCTTAGTCGTTCGTCAGTTGTAACAGTGTTGTATTTGTAAGGCTGTCTGCAATCAGGTCCGTTTTCAAAGCGACCATTTTTTAAGGGGACATAACTCATGGTAGTACTCCTGATTTTCTTACTTTGTTAGTTTCGTCATTGATCGAAGGAAATATGTAATCCTTAACAATTATTCCAAGGAAGGTAACCCAGTATTTGTCCTTTTCAAGCTGCTATACGATGTATTGTGGGAGTCTATGTTTGCTTCAATACTATGCTCATATGTTGATCACGACTGTGCTCGCGTGCTCATTTCACTATCGGTGGTGGGCTATTATGCTGGTAGTGGTGGAGAGATTTGTTATCGTGGTGTTAAGACTTTTTTCTTATGGATGGAGGGGTGACAATTGTATTGGTGAGTTTCTCCAGTAATGCATTTTGTTGTTTTACGGTGCTACTCACAACTGCTTACATGACTCATGAGCATTCTGTCACGACTCACGAGTTACTCACAAATGTGCTCGCGTGCTTATTTCACGATTCGGTTGCATGGGTGGTGCGATGATAGCTTACTGTGGTGGTGGTTGTGGAGTTTGGTGATTAGGGTATAGCACCTTATCCTTTTGGGGCATAATAATCGCTAACATATAGTTTTCATAACGAGAACTTGTTGATTATAAAATTTCTCACATCGAGTTAAATAAATTTTGCAAATGTTTGAAAGCGAGGCTTGCCAAGCTTTTAAACATTTGAAAATTTATTTAACGAGATGTGAGAAATTTCATAATTAACGTGTTTAAGTTGTGGAAACTGTTTCTCTAATGAATGGACGAAGAACACCGAGGATTGCATTCCGAATAAATTTGGCGGGAAATGTCACGAAACTTGTTCTCCTCTCTAGAGAGGAGAACAAATGCTTCAACACCGTAAAGAAAATGTGAAACCTGGATAGAAATTAGAGAAAATTAGATACATTTTCATTTTTATTTCATCTAAACACAACCACAGTAACATTCTATTTTTCTGTCTTTACATCTATGTCAATTTAGTTTTCTGTCTTCAGCGCTGGTTCTTCCGTCACAAGTATGCCCATCCTCTTTACATCTCGGTCTGCAGGCTCTTTTAAGTCCATCCTTTTCAGTTCTAGTTCTGTGTCTTGAAACACTGGTAGAATCTGCTTCAGTTCTGTCCACTAATATGGTGCAAGGGTCACACCTGACTTTGTAGGAAACAATGTCCATTCTTACATAAAATCTTTGACTGAGGTGCTTTGATGATGACGTAAATATCTTCTCCGAAATGGTATGACCAGTCCACATGTTCTCTATTTTTCACCCTTTGAATCATCCCTGATGAGGTGGTTAACTTTCATCATAGCTTTCGCGACGATATCGGTCTTTCTCTTGCCTGGCATGACTGACGCAAAACTTCTCTGCTTTGCCTTCTAGAATTAAATTACGTTGTTTCGATGGCTCTGATTGGTCAGTTACTTTTGTAAGAAAGGATTTGATTTTCCCAAATTCTTGATTGATCACCCCATTGCAAATCTTAGAAAGCCCCGAAGGAAGCGAAGGTAATCTTTTATCTAGGATGAGAAAACAAGATTAAAAGGATTCTGGCACTCAAACTCCCATGAAGATACCATTTGGTGGAGGACGATATGCAGAGTTGACAGAAATAAAATGGAACAAAGGGAATGGACCTGAGGTTTTGGGCAAGAGACTCGTGAGTCGTGTTAGCGTATTTAAGATAGAACTAAAGACGGTTAGGGCTAAAATATAATAAGACATTACATTTCAAACAAGAGGCTCTCAAGAGCCTGTATCGCTCACCTGGACCATGGAAAGCATTTCCTATCGGGTCCAATGTTAAACTAAGTTCCCCTACAACTCATCACAGAATACAATTCAAAAACAATTGGACAGGGGTTCCCTTATGATCAAGGTAATAAATATTGCTGAAATTGAAGCATTCAGAGTCCCTCTTTTCAAAAAAAAAAAAAAAAAAAAAAAAAAAAAAAAAAAAAAAAAATTGGCAGGGGTTCCCTTAATAATCTAGTTGATACAAATTGCTGAAATGATGAATAAAATATTAAGCAGAATATTTTTTTTTATAAATTTCAGTTTTCTGGTCTGGTTTCCATGGCCACTCAGAGTACCATCCATTACAACCCATATCAGACCACAATTCAAATAAAAATTTGGACAGAGGTTCCTTTTTAAGGGAGTACGAGTGTCAGATATTTTGTAATTAGAAGTAAAATTCTGACATTTTGTTTTGAAGAGCACTGCTCATGGAACAATTTGAGCCAAAAATTTTTAAAATGCATGTAAGAATTTTATAGATATATGACGTCAAAAACTTGGCGGGAAACAGTTCTCTTTAGAGTTTTCCTTCAATTTGCATAAGATGTTTATAGGCCTTTAAATATATGAAAATATAATTGGAAGTTGATTAAATTTTATACACTGTCTATTTTATGCATTTTAAAGTGACCTATAACAAAGGAAATATGATCCATGTGCAAAAAATTTTAACACTGTTTGAATTGATAAAATCCAAGGATATCGAATGCCTCTGAAATCTGACACTCGTACTCCCTTAAATCCATAGGGTCCAATGTCAAAACTATGTTTCCCGCTTGCGGCCATCTTAGATAGGTACGGACCTGTCGGATACCTTTTTGGGAAGGAACCATCTAAGGACTATTGTGACCGAGTTAAGTTCTAATTAGACTAGTAGTTACGAGAAGAAGATCTTTGAATGCGTTTTCCATAGAGTCCAATGTTAAAACTAGGTCACCCTGGTGGTGATCTTGGATGAGGTATAGACCTGCCGGATACCTTTTTTGGAAGGGACCATCTATGGAGTATTGTGACTAAGTTTGGTTCTAATTTGACGGCTAGTTTCTGAGAAGATCTTTGAATGTGTTTCATTCATATGTGTGAATAAGGTCCAATGTCAAAACTCTATTCCCCAATGGCGGCAATCTTGGATGAGGTGTCGGACACAATTTTGAAAGAAGACTACCCAAGAACTATTGTGACAAAATTTGGCTCCAATTGGCCAAGTGGTTTCAGAGAAGATTTTTGAATTAAAAGTTTACGACGGACGGACGACTTACGGACGGACGGACGACGGAAGCCAAGTGATGGCTAAAGCTTAACCTGGCATAGAAAGGTGAGCTAAAAAGTAATATCAAACAGATTTAATTATTGCAACGTTAAAACAGATGTGTGTTTGGGACAAAACGGATTGAAGATGTACAAAATACTGACTAATTAAACTGCAATGATTTCAACCAATAAGAAGTCTCCACTTCGATAGATTGATCAACCAGGATACAGGAAAATCAACAAATCAAATCCCTTCTCACAAAAAGTAACCGACTAATCAGAGCCATCGAAACATCGTTAGTTAATTATAAAAGGCAGAGAAGAGGAATTTTCGCATCAGTCATGCCAAGAGAAAGATCGATATTGTCGTGACAGGTATAAAGAATGCTAAGTTAACCACATGATCTAGAATGAAAAAACGTACTAAAAGGGATACTGGCACTCAAACTCACTTGAAGATATCATTAGGTAGAGGAAGATATGCAGGGTTAACAGAAGAGGAGAACAAAGAGAGTGGACAATAGGTTTTGGGAAAGGAACGATGTTCCTACCAAAACGGGTATCAACTTATCTTTTCCCCAGTGGAGAATCCTGTGTGATGTTACAGAAACATTGGACGGCTTGAGTCAAAAAGTGAAAAATAGAGAACCTGTGGACTTGTCATGATATCTACGTCATTATCAGTCAAAGATTTGTGAGAGAAAGTATTTCGTACCCAATGGAAAATGGAAATTGTTTCCTACAAAGTCAGGTGTGACCCTTACACCTTATTAGTGGACAGAACTGAAGAAGATTATATCAGTGTTTGAAGAAACAGGACCAGATCTGAGAAAGATGGATATAAAAGAGCCTGCAGACCTAGATGTACATACCTGTGATGGAAGAACCAGCACTGAAGACAGAAGACTAAATTGGCATTAATGTAAAGAGAGAAAATTAGAATGTAACTTGATTTTGTTTAAATGAAATGAAAATGAAAATGTATCTACTAGTAATTGTTTGCGATTAGAATGCCCCCAAAGGATGAGGTGCTATACCCCATTCACCAAACCCCATCCACCACCAATACAAATACAAATCACCACCACCACCACCACAATAGCCTATCATCCCTACACAACATACACCGAAAATTGAAAGGAGCATGCGAGCACAGTCGTGAGCAACTCATGAGCATAGTATTGAGCCAAACATAAACCCCTACATAGCCTCATTTAGCAGCCTGAATAAGACAAAGACTACTGAGTTACCTCTTTTGGAATTATTGTAAAGGGTAAAGGTTATATCACCTTGGATCAATTACGAAATCAACAAGCTAAATAAAGCAGAAAGTGAAGACATGAGTTATGTCCACTTCAAAATAAAAATGGTCGCTATGACCTGATTGAAGACACCATTAGAAATACAACACTATGACAACTGCCGAACGACCAAGCCCGTGTCGTTAAGACTTGGGAAATACACGACTTCCGGTCTCCGACTTTGGAAAATACCTAACTTCTCTTCATCAATGTGTTATGTACTAATGTTATACATGACCCTTGCGGGGTCACATGGTGATCTATGACATCATTTCCAGTCAATATGGTGGTCTAAAAAAGATACACACACATTTTCAGTCGCGCATGCGCGCTGTTCAAACTGTATTTAACATCCCCACGGGGCCACTTGTTCTATGACGTCATTTCCGGGAAAATGGCGACCTACAGGAGATATGTACCCACTTCCGGTTGCGACTGCGCAACCGTGCCACTTGAACTTTCGGTCACATGATTTCCAGTGACGTTATTTCCGGTCTTTGTCACTTCCGGTAATCCATCATCTGAAATTTTAACCGAATTGTGCCCATATTCTACTTAGAACAAAACTTAAGGTAGATCGGTAGTCTTCCGCCATTTTGAATTTGTTATTTATGCTGTTATGGTATTATCTGCCTTTTAAAATATGCAAATATTTTTATTTGTAATGAATCAATCAATATTATATCCATAATACAAAATGCAAAGGACATACATGGACTTGATTTCACATGTCTTTATATAATTAGACGAGGTATGGTAAGTTGATAATTAAATAAATTGGAAGAGGATTTTTGAAAAAGGGAGATAATCTGATCAAAATATTTAAATAGATATCACTATGAAAATTAACAATTTACAAATTAAATGGAAAACAAAGTCGGTAACCCCCATTTTTCTTTATATTTTTTGAAAGTATGTTTAAAGGGCTAACACATGTACAGTAGAGAAAAATCTATGGAACAGTTTTAAAGAAATCAACAATATACCTGTTTTTCCCTATATATTCATTAGAAATATTTGATTATTTTGATATCAGTTATTTTAAAAACAAGCATGGTGACCCCCCTTTTTTATTTTTTTTATTTCAATGCTTATATAATAAGGAAACTTTCCTGTAAAAATAAAAAAAATCTATGGAAAAAAATTTGGAGTACCCATCTACCTTAACTGAGTTCTTGCAAGTATTCGAGTTTGCATGCACTGATGAAACATTTGTGAATTTACTATTTCAATGATGGTCATCTGAGATTTTGGGAATGGAACGATTTCCTTTTTTTTTNTTTTTTTTTTTGTTAACATGTAGAGAATTCCTAAACAATTAAGCTTATTTATGACAATTTTTTTGAAACCTGTTGTAGTAGTAAATCACAATTGTATATACCTAAATAGCCGATTATTCAGGATCGATCATTTGATTTTAAAGAGAGGGGTTAGAAGGACTTGGTCCGGACTATTTTACTCGATGGAATTTTGATTCTGGAAATTTTTTTGTGCGAACATACTTTATTTTCTTTGTGCGAAGATACTTTATTTTCAAACTGCTCCCTTATTTTATTCGAGCGATTGGGATCACGGCTATTTTAATTCCCCAATTTTGTCTTGTTTTTTTTTCTCAATATAATGGATCCTTGATTTTTTTCAAAAAACTCTTCATAAAAATCAAATAGTTTTTCCTTTAGATCCTTGAATTTAATCAAGAGCAGTAAATCATTCGTGAATAATTCTTTATCTTTATACCTAATGTATCCATGGCTTTAATTTTCCGTTACATTGGTTTATGATGCTTCTTTTGCCCCTTGCCAGACTTTGCGTTGTTTGTTTTCAAGTAAATCTCTTAAGATCTTTATACGCATTTTCGATAGGATTTAATGTAAATTTAGTGCATCGCCACCTATGGATAGAGCCATCAATATGGGAGGGGTGTCTAGTTGATGTTTGCAGGCTTTTGGGTCAATTCTTGGGTAAATTCTGTAGAAAGTTTTTTTTTTCCAGAAGGAAAGAGTTCAAGCACCTGGCACCACCTATGGATAGTCCAATATCCGCTTGTGGTTATTTATTTACAATTAAGTTTCAGCACAAAAACTATAAACACTTGGTCATCAACTCACAACGAACATTCATACAAAGTTTAAATACTTCCATTCATTCTCAAAAGAATCTTTGTATACATTTTCAGTACAGATCAATGCTAAACTAAGTTTCCAGCTGCCAGCAATTTTGAATAAATTTTCGTCACTAAATTAATAGAACTTGTTTAGCGTATTATAAGAACCACTACCACGTTTGTTTTAATCTAAAGAAGAAAATCTTTTATCTTTCTTTACATATCCCATTGCAATTACTTTGAATTAGCAAATGGTGCAAGTTTAATTTAATTCCATGTAGAAGATCTTAAAATGAAAAAAATTATGACGGACGAAATCTGATTGCAGCTTATCAGAATAACAATATCATAATTAGAAAACATCGAAATCAAGATTTAATAATGGATAGAAATCACCAAAGATGATTATCGGGACCAAAAACCTGGATGAATCAATCTTCGCTAGCCAAGGGTTACGATCCGCTAAACCTTGGCTAGCGAAAATGGCATGAATAAGATTCGAGCTTAATTTCAAAAATTAAAACTTTAGAACAACAGTTTCGTGGAAGAATTAAACGTACAAAGATAAAGAGTGACAACGATTCTATGGAATTTCAAGGAAAGCCTCGAAATTTAAAGGTATCGAGTTGAATAATTCAGAACAAACATAAGCTAAATAAACACGACAACATTTGTAGAGAAGAAACATACAGGTTTTGGTAAGGAATTAGGAGAAAAGGTGATTCAAGATAGGACATAGATTTAGTTTTTCTAAGCGTTCCCATATTCCCTTACAGTTCCACTATTTTCTATGACGTTCCTTTTTTGCGAAACTTACAGAATAGCTTTATTTTGTTTTAAACCCATAAGTAGCTTCATTTGATACTATTCAATACTTTTGTATTCATATTTTTTCATCTCTGTAGCTGGCATCAGATTCTTTGGTTCAACTATTTTTTTTTCTCTTCCAATCTCAGTTTTCATGCCAACACAAGTTATTTTATTCCAAAAGACTCGGCATTAGTGAAGTGCACTTGCTACTTCAACATTGTTTTAATGTATTATTAAGTACAAGTTCTTTTAAAACTGGCGACAATATGTGCCGAAAATGTACTACACATATTGTCGCCGGCGACATTATGTGTAGGCGACAATATGTACAGGGTGACAATATGTGCCGATACGTCTGCACATATTGTCGCCGGCGACAATATGTGCAGGGGCGACAATATGTGCCGTAACACCCCCCCTTTTTTGGGAAAATAAAAAGTTGAAATTCTTTGGCTTTAGTTTTTTTTCAACTTCAAACAGATACAAGTTTCTTCATTGATGAAACTGGTGTTCCGAAAACAGGAAAGTTCCCCTTTTTGCCCATGACCAAATAACTCCATTAAAATCAAATTCTATATCATATTCATTTTTGACATTTTTTCAATGTCTGGGTGAAAATCAAATAAATGTACATTTTGTGTAATTTTTGTCCTTTCTATGCAAATTGGTCGTTTTTAAAAAATTAGCAGAAGTGTGACTTGTAAAATATTTATTTATGTGTTAATTTGAAGATAAGCAATATACAAAATTTATGAGTTAATACTAGTCATTTTTTCCTTAACGCAGTACGGTAAATGTGACCTTTTCGACGTTCATATGTTTAAATGTTAAATTTCTTTGCTTAATTTTCATCAAGTTTGTCTTAAATAATATATTCTATCAGTTTGTATTGTTTTATTTAACGCATGCAAAATTTAGAAGTTAACAACACTCGAGGGTTTGTGAAAGTTGTAAATGTAGACATGTTTAGAAAATTCTGTCACCTCCGTACATTTTCCGTAATTTATATTTTATTCCGAAATCAATGTGAATTTTAATTTGAAATCATGTGATAACGTCAACGCCATTTACATCAGCAGTCATACTAGAAAAAAGCGAAATGCAAAATGACAGACAGAGAGCAGAAATAACAATTAAGTAGTCATTTAGAGTGAGTGTGTATATTAATGGTCACCATTGTACCACCAATAACACGATATTTTAATGAAAAAAAGTTCCCCTTTTTCAATTAAAAACAGTACTGACGGTGTTCATTTCATGAATCAATAAATTACCCACAATGCACTAGAATATAACGCTATTATAGCTGAAACATGTGTGAATTGTCACTTTCGTACATGTCACTCCTGTACAGTGAATAGAACGTTCGGTAGTGACATATGAAGTACTGAAGTGACAAAGTATGTACGGTGGATACCAAAGTGATAAAATATTAATTTCAATACGAAATAAACATTGAAATAAAGTGATTCTAAGGGTCCTCCAATTTGTCAGATAATACACCAACTTCCATTACATAATCAAGCCACACCAGCGAAGTTATTTAAAATACAATTGTAACATTATTAGGCGAAAGTTAATAGTAAAAGCTGTGTCGCATGATTTATCAACCAAAGACCTCAATATTAGACAGAGGGCCAAAGCCCGAGTGCTGATATAGGTCAAGGGTTGATGCAATGTGATATAGAGTTTGACATGTTTTATTCATTTTATTATAAACTTGCACATAACTTTGACTATGACACCAGTCATGCAATAGAGAGTATGTGATAAATATTAATATTTTGATTCAATAGAATGGGATTTTATGTTTTCAGCTTTAAAAAAATTGGTTTCCAACCATCAATGATAAACTGGATAAAAACTTTGTACAATAATGTTCAAAGTTCAGTTATTAATAACGGATGGATTTCAGAACCTGTCAGAATTTTAAGAGGGATCCGACAAGGGTGCCCGTGCAGTTCTTTGATTTTCGTGATATCTGTTGAGATACTCGCGTGTCGAATGAGACAAGACAAAAACCTGAAAGGATTTGAAATTAAATTAGATGGAAAAACACATACACTCAAAATCAGTCAACTTGCAGATGACACAACACTATTCTTAAAGTCAAATGCTGATATCTGTAAAGCTCTTAACATTATTGAAATATTTGGATCACTATCTGAGTTAAAGTTAAATAGATCAAAAACTGAGGGTATGTGGCTAGGCAAAAAGAAACACTGTAAGGAAAAAATTGAAGATATAAATTGGACTGATAAGCCAGAGAAATTGTTAGGCATATACTTTGGGCACAACAAAAAAGAATGTCAAAAATTGAATGCGGAAAAGCAACTAATTAAATCACAAAATCTTCTTGATAACTGAAAAAAAAAGGAATCTTACCATGTTAGGAAGAATAACTGTTGTCAAGTTACTGATAATACCAAACATTACTTTTTTATGTTCAGTAAGCCATATTGAAAAAGAATACATCCAAAAGTTCAAAACAATAATTTATAATTTTATATGGCATGATAAAACAGAAAAAGTTAAAAGAACAACATTATGTAATGAAAAACTGAAGGGTGGTTTAAAAATGGTGGATATTGATAAATATATCGAGGCATTAAATATAGGGTGGGTGAAAAAGATAACTACAGGGAAGTTTGCCAACTGGAAAGTAATTCCTACTTTCTATTTTGACAGTTACGGTAAAAACTTTCTATTATTCAGAATGAATCTTAATCAGGTTAATTCAATACCGGATCTTAAAAAATTACCTGATTTCTACTTAAAGATATGTAAAAGCTGGATAAAATACAGAAATATAAGAGTTCCAAAACCAAATAATTTCAGGGCAATAAGGCAACAAGTTATCTGGGGTAACCAATTTATTCAGCTGAACAAAAAAGTATTTTATTCAAAAATTGGATTGATAGTAATATGATCTATGTAAACGATATAATTGATGAAAGAGGGGAAATATCTCAAACACACATTTTAAATAAGCTAAAATGTAAAAATAATTGGATATCAGAAATCAGTCAATTAAGAAAAGCCATTCCAAAATCATGGTCACATATACTAAAGCAAGAAAACTCATTTAACACTCAAGTAAAAACAAAAAATGATATCTGTATAAATGTGGGCAATAAGAATCATAATATAGATTTTTTAAACACCAAAAAAATATATTGCATTCTTATTGATACAGAAAATGACATGCCTATTGGTTTTAATAAATGGTATAGACAATTTAATTTTGAATGTTTCGTTAATAAAATCCAAAATATCTTTTACTTTATACATCATTTTTTAACAGAAAACAAGCTGAAAATATTCAGATGGAAACTTTTACACTATATATTGCCATGTAAAGTATTACTTAAACAATGGACATTTATTAATAATCCAAACTGTTCTTATTGTAATATAACAGAAGATTACGAGCACATGTTTTTAAAATCTAAGCTCTTAAATGACTCTTGGAGCAAGATCTCTTTTCTTTTAGAAAAAGGTCAATGTAGATAAAAGAAATCTATCCCTAAGTAACCTGGTGTGGGGATATAAAATAGATGATAAACTATATTTTGGCTTTAACTTTTTATTAACTATCATTATTCATAGTATATATAAAGCTTATTATCTTTCTGAACAGAAAACAATCTCGATAAGCATATTTCCATTATTCAAAAACGAATTTATATCTAGCTACAGTATACTTAAAGTCATTCAAACAACATGTCCTGTAGCATACTAGAGAAAACACTAACTTACCTTGACACTGTGTAAACTTGATCTTCCTATGTCTTATTATGACAATTCAAAGGTCAACATAGTATCACCGATATTTTTCTGCTCTAGTTTTGGATTCAATCACATGTAATATCATCCAGGAAGTAAATAAATTAAACTAGTATAAGATAATCTATCTACAATGACGGAATGAAGTTCCGTATATTATTTGTTCTTATTTTTTAGAAACAAAAAATGATTATTGAATTGTAACAGTATATGTCAGATATTGATAATATATATAGAAAGCTCTTAAGGTAAGCTGGGCCTTTAGAGTAATTGTTAACAGCGATTGCAATATATGTTGTTGAATAAAAATTAAAAAAAAAGATAAATATTAGCTATGTGATAAAGATTTGCCATATAATAGAGTGTGTGATACAGGATATTTGATACAAACACGTGTCATTTGGCAGCAAGAAAGTCAAATATACTAATCAGTATTTTATCTAAATGAATTTCTAAATAAATATCGAAGCAAAGACTAAACAGAACATAAAATCCAAGAGACATGGCAAAATAAGTATGACAAAATAGACCACAAAACAAAGAGGACACAACAGACAAGAAAAAACAAAATTGACATCACAAAAATAAAGCACTCACGACGAAACAATGCATGTAAACCTATAATGTTAGTATTGGTCGAAAAACAGTATGCAATCACATTCTTCTATTTCTTTTCTCAGGAATACCTGATGTTGATGAGCTATTCAAGGAAATATTGAAAACAGAACAATTACTACTCAGTTTAGAAATACAGTTAAGTTTGTGCATGTGGCACGACCACGCAGCCTGGCAAAAAACGATAGAAAACAGGTGGCTGAGAAACAGTGGAGACCTTCTAACTCACACACAAGACAAACGAAAACTTCTAATCAAAAATGTTAAAGAATGGGAAAAACTGTTAAAAGAATCACAGAAGCACAAAGACAAAGAACTACAGAGCCAAACTAAAAGTAGACCCAGTAAAATATGAAGAATACTTGCGGAAGAAAAAAGAGAAAGGTATAAAAGAAGAAAAGAAACAGGGAAAATAAAATTGATTGACGATCTTGGAAAACGTGGGCAGAGAAATCAGCGGAAGGAATGGAGAAACAGAAAAAGGGCAGAGCGTGACAGAAAGAAGACAGGACAGATAGCTTTTAATTTCTTTAGACAAAATACTCCACCTCAAACCCCAGAAAATTCAGTTGAAGATATTGTTCCACTACAAGACCCACAGCCTTTAAGCAGACGTCAAAGGGGGCACAAAAAAGTGAAAAGATCTAGAAGTGCAGCATACAGAACAATTGAACGTTTGACAGTACAGATTTCTAAGAAAGAAAGGGAATCAGAAAAATACAGAAAAAGATATGAAAGACTCAAAAAGAAAACAGAAGAAAATGCCCAGGTAACTAATAGTCCAGAATCTCCAAGAAAGAAAACCAAACAACAGCTCAAAGGAATTCGTGTTACATCCAAACTGAAGAAACAACTCTTAGTTCATAATTGTATTTTAGAAGAACTCAGATCTAAGTTTAAATCGTTGAAAAGAGAATCCGATAAACAAGTCTTTTCGAAAATGATAACAGGAAATGTTCTGAAAAAGTATGGACTACTAGGTTCATCAATGAAGCATTTTCTTGGAGTTGGACGTCGGCGAATAGCTTCCAACAAGATGAGATCAGACAGACTTGTTTATGAGAAAAACCGAGAAAAGACAGAAAGAAAGTGACTGTTGGACAAAGAGTCATCAGGTCTCTGGAACAAGACATTAACAGTAGAGTTATGCCAGGAAAGAAAAATACGATAACAAGAAGTAAGCAGAAGAAGCAAAAACGGGTTCTGCGTGATACTTTGAAAAATATACATAAGAAATTTCTACTTGCAAACAAAGATGTCAAAAAATTGTCCTATACTGCTTTCCTGCGTTTACGCCCATTTCGGATAGTAACACCGAAGGTAACAAATAGAGACACTTGCGTATGCAAATTGCACTCGAATATGCATAGTATGGTTGACAAGCTGCACAAGCATGGGGCAATATTATCAAATAACACAGAGGAATGTGTCAAGGAGATCGGCTGTAACATACAGAACGAGAGTTGTATGTATCGAGAATGCAACGAATGTAGAAACAGAGAACTGAATATCACAAATTGTGAACTTGGAAAACAAGTTCATGTATATGAATGGCAGAACAAAACTGAGAAAAGGACCAGATACAAATCAAATGGGGAATCAGAAACTTTCAACGTTACGATCGTCAGCGAAGAAAAAGTTCATAGCTCACTTGGAGAACTGATAGAGCGCACCAATATACTTTTGTCAAAATTTTGTCGACATATTTTCAATATTAAAACTCAGTACACTTCTTTAAAGTCGCTCAAAGATAATCTATCAACCTCTGAATGCTTGATCCACATAGACTCCTCTGAAAACTATGGATGCAAGCTCTCCGAGGAAGTTCAGGCAATGCATTTTGGGACTTCAAGATCACAAATCTCTCTACACAAAGGTGTGTTATACATTGCAAAAGAAAACCCTTTTCCTTTTGCTCAGTTTCAGAATCCACACGACATGACCAAGTTGCTATTTGGTCGCACTTGAAACCTGTCCTGGAAGAACTAAAGAATAAGAATCCAGAAGTTGAAAACGTGCACTTCCTAAGTGATGGTCCAGCGACCCAGTACAGATCAAAATCAAATTTCTTCTTGCTGTGTTCAAAAATGAAGGAATATGGATTTACAAATGCTTCCTGGAAATTTAGTGAGTCATCTCATAGCAAAGGAGCACCCGATGTTATTGGTGGTGTACTAAAACGAACGGCAGACAGACTTGTTGTCCAAGGAAAGGATATACTTGATGCTGAAACATTTATCCAACAAATTACTAGTGCAGAAGTGAAAGTTAAGATATACAGAGTTACAGAACAGGAAATTGCTAATTTTCGACCATTATTGCCCGTTCTCAAGACAGTTCCAGGAACTATGAAATTACATCAGGTCAGGTGGAACGTAGACCAACCAAGCACTATACATACACGATGTCTCAGTTGCTTCAGTCAAGAGGATTGTAGTTGTTATGATCATAGGATTTTCACTTTTCCAAATGTGTCCGTCAATCAAGTCACTGATATGTCAGTCAGTAAGGACCCTGCCCCTGTGTCCGTTAGTCAAGTCACTGATATGTCAGTCAGTAAGGACCCCGTCCCTGTTCAAAATGAGACAGTCCAAGGTAAAGTTAAATCAGCTGATACAGTTGATATAGATCTCTCAGCAGATGGGAACGAACAAACTGAACTTCTTCCGATCGATCATGCTGATGAAGATTTGATTGGACAATGGTGCGTAGTACTTTATGATGGCAAAGTTTATCAAAGATGTTGATATCGACAGTGTTGAAGTTACTAGTATGCATCGCACTGGCAAAAACAGATACTTTTGGCCATTACTTGATGACACAATATGGTATACTTTCCAAAACGTAGTTTTCAATGATTCCAAAGCCAGCAAAAATTACCCAGAATGGAAGGCATGTACAAATTCAACCGAATTTGTACAACTGATTTCTGATAAACTTGATCTTGATTAGTAAGGTCCAAGTAAGTAGTGCCGAAAGATTTAACCTCGGTTAAGGATTGATCTGTTAGTTTTGAAATGTTAATTGTTTAAGTTCTTCAAATTTGGAATATTTGAACTTTTTAATCGTTTAAGAAAATAGTTGTGTGTTCAAGTTTTAGAAAGTTGTTATTGCCGAAAGACCTGACTTAGGTTAGATGTTGAACTATTAGTTTGAAAATAAGAAATTATGAAAGTAAGATTATGTTTTTGTTAATAAATATGTTCTGCATTCTGGTGCGTCATAGTGTAAGCCTAAATATCAGATGCATAAAACTGTACTTGGAATATTTTTGAATATCAATGAACCATAACGTACACAAATCATTTGTATAGCTCTTCCATAAAGTACAAAAAAGGTCCGATTATGATGGATGGGCATGCAGAACAGCATCTATAAACATCTTCCGGTTTTTACCTTATTTCAACCTTTCAATGTAGCTAATTGTTTGGCCTTGGTATACTCGACTTCTAGCAAAGAATCTCGCTTAATCCAGTGCTACGGTTGTCTTGAACTTACTTGGGGTGTAAGCGTTAACTTGCGTCGTGTTGAAGGCATCGCTGTGACTTTGAGATGAAGAACAGAAATAAAACCACTGTTCCTTTGCGTGTAGGGATATTCTGTCAATCGTTTTGTAGTCGGTTTCTTTATCTTGTCAATCCTATAGACTTTACACTTTTGAACATATATGTATACAATAAACAAAAGAGAAAAAAAAACTCAACATCTATTAAAATTCCAAGAAAAAAAAAAACAACATGCATCCCCGGATATTGGTAGAATAGTATTGAACTGTTACCGCACGACAACTTCGCATATGTGAACACTAGTGCCAAGTTGCCGTACTATAATAGTTCAATATTAGAAGAGGAGGAGGTAACAGTCTAAGTACCATTATATTCGGTATTGCTCTGCTACGGTTTTTATAGTTCTGTCACTACCGTGCATGAAGATCTCACTACCATACAACATTGTCATTACCGTATGTATTTGTCACTTCCGTTCTCAACCCTAAAAGGGCAGTTGTAAAAATTTTTACTCGACAAAATCAAATTCAAGCTAACGCTCATCAATCAATAAAGTTTGTTTTCAGTTTTAAACTATTTTTTTAAAGAAAAAAGCCAGAGGTGTATAAATGATACAAATTTTGATAATTCTTTAGAAATTAAAGGTGGCATCATATGTATGATATTTTATATGGGTCCAGTAAGCCTATTTATAGGTTTACAAGACCCAAAATTCCATATGCAGAGGTGTATATGAACATTTCCTGAACTGACCGAGAAAGTAACAGAAAAGGGATAATTTTTCCTTTATTTTTAAATCGAAATGATTTGCTGTCCACATGTACGGTAGTGACTTTATAATATATTATCTTGATGGGGGATTATCAGCCCAAACATTTATGTCCTTTTTGGCATAAACTTCTTTTTTTGTTCGTGCCCACTATCAACTACTCATGCTTTGTATATTCCTTCACTGTGTACAGAAGAGAAAAAAATGTAGAGCCATTTTTGAATATTTTCCTTTGTGATTTTTTAAATGGACAGTTGTCTGAATTTTAGCCGTCTCTTCTTTCAATCAAGCCCAAAAACATACTTAAACGGAAGGAAGAATTATATAAGTACAACTAAAATTAAGTGATAAACTTAATAGGAACTATATCAAAGGGACTCTATGGAGGCCTAATAATATCCCAAATTTGTTAAATTTTTAACTGAACCATCTGTTTTGGCATTTTTCACACTGGGACCGCAGTTCAAAATAGTTAAGGGTTGGAAGATTTTGCAAAATAATAATTGAATTTTTAGTCTGATTTAAGATGTTATAAATTGAGCATGAAGTTGTGACCTACAACAGAGATAATTGCCGTGGAAAGTTAAAGTTGTTTTTTTTTTCTGGGCATGTAGAAAAGTTTATAGGCATACAAACATTACATGAAAAGGGGAAAATACAATCTAATTAAAATTAGATCTACAAATTGATCCCTATAGTCACTGCATGGTATATCTAACAACATCCCATTTTACTTTCTGTTCTTTGACCTTTTACATCAACCAATCAGAATCCAGTCTTCATGATTTTGAAGACATCAAACCTTGTGATAAAAGTTGAGGATTTCGAATGAATCATCGAAACAGAAAGTAAAATGGGACGTTGTTAGATCTACCATGCAGTGACTATAGGGAACAATTTGTAGATCTAATTTTAATTAGATTGGGGAAAATATTAATAAAAACTTGCTTCCTACAGCAAAAATCGTGAGCAAATCTTTAGAATTTAAAGCCGCGTCGATGTGAACAGGAACAAATACAATGTACTCCTCTCATGTTTGTGAAAATAAAAATTTAGAAACTGCATTTTCTGTAAGGGCCAGCAACTATGTGGAAGTACTTTCTCCGAGAAAAGTATAAAATCGGCATTTCTTGCAAGTACCGGCATAACGGAGAAACTTTCTTTCATTCATTTTTATTTTATAGGCATACAACCATTACACATGAAAAAGGGGAAAATATTAATAGAAACTCGCCTCCTACATCAAAAATCGGGAACAAATCATAAAAACAAGCACTAAAATTTAAAGCTGCGTCGATATGCTACAATTAAAGAACAGGAACAAATACAATATACGCGTCCCGTGTGTGTGAAAATAAAATTTAGAAACTGCATTTTCTGCAAGGGCCGGAAATTATACGGAAGAAACTTCTTTTAGTGTATAGGCATACAACCATTACATGAAAAGGGGAAATATGAATAAAAACTTGCTTCCTACATCAAAAATCGGGAACAAATCTTAAAAACAGCAGTAAAATTAAAAGCCGCGTAGATGTGCTACAAATAGAGCAGAAACAAATGAAATCTACGCTTCCCATGTTTGTGAAAATGAAAATTTAGAAACTTTATTTTCAGCAAGGTCCGGCAGCTATATGGAGGAGAAGTTTACATACCAAGACCGAACGGCCTGAAAACTAACTTCTCTTTTTACACGGTCTTCACTAAAATAATTGGTTAGTCGTACTGTTCAATTTCCACACATCGTTATTCATGTGGGTAATAAAGCGTTCTTTTGCCCTGATTAATATTTTTAACAATCTTTAAAACTTTCAAATTATTTTTTTTTTGCAAAAATGCACCTTTTCAAACCAAAGATGTTTTGCATATTAACACGTGTTCTTAGATTATAGAATAAGAAATAAAAAGTGGAAAATTCGTTCGCTTGGATTTATTTTTATTCAACTTCAAACAGACGTAAGTCTCATCAGTGATAAAATTAGACTTCCAAAAACAGGAAAGTTCTCCTTTTTTGCACCCGACAAAATCACTCCTGACCATTCAAATCTAATTCAATATCATTTTCATTTTTTTTAAATTTTTTTTCAGTGTCCCTTCTTTGCATCAAGCCCAAAGATATACAGGAATCATATTAGCAGGAATCGTATAATAACAACAAAATGAAGTGATAAATTAAATAAATAGGAACTTTAATCGAGGACAACGAAAATCCAAGCGACTCTATGGGGACTTAATAATGTCCCAATTTTTTTTTAATTTTAGAACTGAATCTTCTGTTTTGGCAATAAGTAAACACTTGGGGACTTAAGACACCATCTTAAATCTAGGAGGTACTCTGACAAAGTCGTATAAAAGGGATCAATAGAGCATGTCAAGTTACCAGAGACGAGCTCCTTCAATACAAAGATAAAAAGGTCAACAAAAGAGTTCTCCTTGGTCCTTACGTATCATTCTTCGCTGGCAAAAGTTTTGAGCTTGATCCGACATCATTTGAAGATAATTGAAAAAGGCCAAAAAACTACCTTTATTGTTCTCCGAGCCACCTATCATTGCTTTTAACGACCAAAAAGAATTAAGGACACTTTGGTCCGAGCGAACCTTCCGCAAAACGCGTCACAACTTGGCAAATGCAAACCTTTTGGTGATAAAACATGCAAGTGTTGTTGTCAAATGCAACAAATACAGACATTCAGTAGCAAAAAAGCAGGTTAGGTATACAAGGTGTTCTGCAGTGTAAATTTTAAGACGTCTAACGTCGTTTACCTCATTGACTTCCAGGTCTGTGGTCTACAGTATGTGGGTGAAAGTGTCCAACCGTTCAACAAAAGAATGGACGCAGCAGTGACCTCACCAAAAAATATTCTTTCCTGTCGGTCAACATTTCAAATTACATGTTCATTCTTTGGAAGATTTTGCAAGATCAAATGTGACCATCGTTGATCACGAGCGGTTTTAGAGCGATAAACAATCAAGAGAAGGTTTCTGGATCAAAGAGTTATGTACTTGATACCCGGATGGCATTATCAACACATCGTAGTAATTTGTTTTATACCGTTCATTTAAGTATTCATATCACAGTATTTGTTCATATATTTAGTACAGTTTGGGTGTTTGTACATAAAATGTTTAACGGGGAGTATTATAGAGGGCTAATTTCCTGTCACTACCCATCTCTCCCATTTCCCGGAGGCAGTCGGTAGTCATTGCCTCTGTTGCCCCTTCCACCTTTATTTATTTCTTATTTTAGATAAAATCTTTAATGGATTAATTTGTTCTCGTTCTGATGTAGCAGAAATATTCCTCACTGGGAGTTTAACATTAACTTATCAATCAATCATGTTTTGTGGGGTACTCACGAACGAAAATATTTTTAAAATCTTCGTGTATAAATTGTTATCTTGTGTCAAGGTAAAAAATTTTTGAGAGTACGTCAACTAATTTTTTACGGTGAATTATCAGATCATTAGAGGCGCTGAAAAAGTTAGTTATTCTAACGAAATAATCGTCATTTGATCAATTTAGATCATTTATTGCCTCATTTTTTCTGTAATTACTTTATTAAGATGTTGTTGTGTATCACTTTAGACGTATATATTAGTATTTTGTATGCACAGTATCGTTAATTTTGTTTTCGATCCAACAACTTACAGGTTTGTGTGTTGGCTTTTTTTTTCAGGCGTCTACATATAACAAAAGACCAAAGTTACTTTTAATTTTTAATTTAGTTTCTGCATATGCGCTATATATAGATATATATATATATTTATATATATATATAACATAATAAACAAAGTGAATGACACAAATAAAATAGCAGTTGATATTTCGAGACCTGTCCGTCTCTTCTTCAAAACACAATAAAAAAAGTAAAACCAATCAAGCAAAATATGTTTACAAAGACTAAACTACGAGTGTTTATACAAAATATCGAGAGCTACATGTTAGGTGCTGTTGTTTACAGATGTAACATGAGAAGGGAAAAAGAATTTTGTCAGTATCCGTACATCGATTTTATAAACAATACACTTAAAAAATTGTGGTTAACGCCAAGTGAGCAAAACTTCAGCCATGTCAGGACGAGAAAAAATGGGTAGGGGCAGGAAATTTAGCCAAACTTTATTTTTTCAATTTTTTTATATTCAAACTGGATTTCAGCTTTTCTATCAAGAACTTTTCTTTAGCCTGCCTCTGTGTGCTTGTCCACGATCGATTTTGGTCAATTGGTACTACTTGCATATGTTTCCAGTCATTACCGGTGGAATTGAAATGTAATACAGTGGCCTGTGATCTTTCCTTTTTCCGAATGTGGTCACGGTGCAAGTTGATACGAAGGTTGAATTATTTTATCGTTTCACCGACATACTGTTGTTGGTAAACAGAGCAAGTGATGAGATAACATTATCTGACTTGCAGGATAAATTGGTGAATATTTTGTATGTGTCACCGGTTGCTGTGCTCTTGAAGAACTAAATTTGCACAGAAGACAACTTTTGTTGGAACATGTTTTGAATTGTCCATTTTTCTGGTGATGGTAGTTTGGCTCTAACGAGAATATCCTTCAGATTTTTGGGACGACGGAATGATATAAGCGGAGGTTCAGGAAACAATTTGTTCATTTTTGTTGACGCATGAAGAATTGGCATAAATAAACGGGTAATAGCAGACAAATGGGGTAGCTGTGGGTGGAAGGTAGCTACCAGGGTGGTACGTAAATTCTTCCTCCTTCTTTCCTGATATTGTAACAGTTCCTTTAGGTCAATGGAGGAGACCTTTTGAATAGTTTTTCTGACTTGCTTTTCCTTATAACCCCTGTAAACAAGATGTTGGGTTAATTCTCTGTTCCTATGTTTAAATGTCTCTTCTTCTGAACAGATTCGACGTATACGGGTAGAAAATCTGTGTGGGGTCGCATTTAAACAGTGTCTAAGTGGCAGCTACTTGGGAGCAGGTAGGCGTGTGAATCTGTCGGTTCAGTGTGTAAATCAAAATGAATTCGACCATCAACAAGTGTTGGGGTCGTGTCGAGAAAGACATTTGTTGTTTCACATATGTTGACTGTAAATTTTATGGACGGATGAAATTATTGATGAATTCAACAAATTCATCAAGATGTTGTCTGGTGTCGGTCCATTTCATTTTGATGTCATCTATGAAACGCAACCAACTAACGTCCCATGAATATATTTGCATATGATGGTGCTACTTTAGTACCCATTGCTGTTCCATTAACCTGAAGGAAATTGTCGTTATTGATAACAAAGATGTTACGTTGCAGTACAAGACCTAAAAGACTGACTAGCAACCCGGTGGAAGGTGATTGTATCGCTCTTCCTTTCCAAATTTTGCGACAGGCTTCCATCCCCTCTTCGTGTGGAATGTTGGTATATAGTGAAGTTACATCTAGAGTTGCTAAAAGAGTGTTTTGTGCGAGGTCTTCAGTTGATGATTTATTTATGTAATCGGTAGTGTGTTTAACGATAGAGGGCAAATTCTCAACAAAAGGTTCAAGATGAAAGTTAAAAAAAATTCGAGATTTTTTCTGCTGGATGACCGATGCAGTTAACTATTGGACGTCCGGGAATTCCTTCTTTGTGTATTTCTGGCAAAAAATATAACGTCTAAAAACAGCGACAAACTTGGAAATCTAATTTGATCCTCAGGATAAGCATGTAAATATGGTTATACAGGTCTTGAAAAATAAATTATATGCGTCTGAAGTCAAAGACCAACTGAGTTAAAGTCTTAGGATCTAAAAATTGGAAAACCGCTGCCGAAATATTACTTCCTAGGAAGGGTGTACAAGACTTGAGATTGGCTGGTAAATTTCCTGTCCCTACCCATTTAGCCTCGTGATTGATGGATCTCGCTGGAGCAGACGGGAGGGAAAAAATCCAAAGTTCCATATGAAATGTCTACTCTGCTCTACTCTACGAAATGAAATGAATAACTAGTGAGAATACACAAACCAAAACAAAAATATTTCGTCAGCGGTTTTCCAATTTTTAGATCCGAGTTGCACTGACGAGAAATTCATCGAAATGGGGCCTTATCTGCAACAGTGAAATTCAAATGTAGTGTTGCGTGTCACTCAAATTGTAGTGGTCAAATTTCTCAGTGGAAAGATGTCCTAAGACTTTAACTCAGTTGGTCCTTTACTTCAGACGCATATATGTGTGTGTGTGTGTGTGTGTGTGTGTGTGTGTGTGTGTGTACATGTTATTATTTTCTATGATGGTAACGTACAAGTTATAACCTGTACAATTTGGATTGTAGAAGTAATTACCTGTACAATTTTTTCAGCAAAAATAGTAATAACTTGTACAATGATACAACTTCAGATTTCCTTGCTTGGATTTTTGCTTTCTTTCTTAAATAATGAAATGCATATGTAGCATTACAACTACAGTATGGTGTACTAGGAGTATAGGGAGTAAAAATCAACTATAATAAAATGTGAGTAATTCAACGGAAGTTATTGCCCTGGTATAGAGTGAATATCTAGGATATTGAAGCTAAAATTACATCAATAGAATATGGTCAATAATGGCTTCTTCAAAATAAAGATAAAAAACTGGCCCAGTCCTTTAATTTCAGCTTCCGTTATATAGATGATATTTTATCACTAAACAATCCTCGCTTTGGTGATTTTCTTCATCTTATCTATCCAAAAGAGCTAGAAATTAAAGATACCACAGATACTTCCACATCAGCGTCGTTCCTTGACCTTCATCTTGAAATTGACAAAAGAGGTACACTACAAACTAGGCTATATGACAAACGTGATGACTTCACTTTTCCAATAGTCAACTTTCCCTTTCTTTGTAGCAACATTCCAAAAGCACCAGCATACGGAGTTTACATCTCCCAACTCATTCGCTACTCAAGGGCCTGTGGTCGATACAGTGACTACCTTGATAGAGCTCGGTTGCTTACAAATAGGCTACTTAAGCAAGGGTATGTTACCCATAACTTGAGGTCATCACTACAGAAGTTTTACGGTCGACATCACGATCTTGTGGACCGCTATGAGATATCTGTTTCCCAGATGACAACAGATCTTTCTCTTTGCCAGTAAAGTTTGTTTTTCCTC
>MJUU01037557.1:76657-87211 GCA_002080025.1 Modiolus philippinarum
TTTTTAGCTCACCTGGCCAAAGGCCATGTGAGCTTTAGCCATCACTCGGCGTCCGTCGTCCGTCCGTCCGTTAACTTTTATTCAAAGATCTTCTCCTCTTAAACTACTGGGCCATTACTAACCAAACATGGCCTGAATCATCACCAGGGTAAGCTCTTTCAAGTTTGCGATTTTTATGTCCGTATACCAAATAACATGGCCGCTGTTACTAAAAATAGAACATTGCCGTTTTTTTTTTGCAAATTACTCGAAGACCATTACAGATATCAAACTCTGACACATGTATAGGGTAAAAATGATCAGCATGATGAGATCTACCTGCCCTGCAATTTATTAGTATATCTGTTTACCCGTCTTGGAGTTATTGCCCCTTTTCTGTAAAATTTTCAGTTTTCGTTACTTTTAGTCTTATATATTGAAAATGGTAGAAGAAAGAAGTAAAGTTTGTATAACAAATATGGTCAACATAGTAAGATCTACATGTCCTGCAATTTTGAAGAAAATCTGATATTCCACATAGGAGTTATTGCCGCTTTTTCTTTGAATTGTCACAAATTTTTAACGTTTTTACTTTTATTTCAAAACTGTTTGATATAAAGGTTAAATGTGAATTGCAAAAGTGTTGAGGTTTTCCAGAACTACAATTTCTACATATGTCCAGCAGGTTCGCATCTCATCCAAGATGGCCGCAATCGGGGGAAGATAGCTTAACATAGGACCCTATAGGAAATGCATTCAATGATCTTCTCCTCTGAAACCACTGAGCCAGATGGGACCAAATTTTGTCACAGTAGTCCTTGGGTGGTCCCCTTTAAAGTTTGTGATTTTTACGTTTATACCTCATCCAATATAGCTGCTAGCGTGGAGCACAGTTTAACATAGGGACCCTATGGGAAATGCATTCAAATGTATTCTCCTCTGAACCCACTGAGCCAATTGGAACCAAACTTGGTTACAATAGTCTTTAAATGTTTTCCTTCAAAGTTTGTGATTTTTATGTTCATTGCTCATTCAAGATGGCCGCCAGCAGGGAACATAATTTAACATAGGGACCCTATGGGAAATGCATCAAAAGATCTTCTCCTCTGAAACTACCAAGCCAAACTGAACCAAACTTGGTCACAATAGTCCTTGGGTGGTCTCCTTTAAAGTTTGTGATTTTTACGTTCAGATGGGCGCCAGCGTGGAACATAGTTTGACATAGGGACTCTACGAGAAATGCATTCAAATGTCTTCTCCTCTGAACCTACTGAGCCAATTGGAACCAAACTTGGTTACAATTGTCTTTGGGTGATCCCTTCCAAAGTTTGTGATTTTTAGTTTGTACCTCATCCAAGAATGAAAATGTAACATCTGCTAAACTGATTTATAGTATGAATGGGTGGTCTTTTGGTGACAATGAATAAAACAAAAGGCCAATGGCCACGTAGCTGGATGGGCAAAGGTATTTAGTATTGAAATAATAAGCCACAACCACAGTTTGCAATGGGATTTGATCATATAAAGTCTTTACACTCAAAATAGTTCATGGTCAGATTACCCATGACAGAAAATGTAATGATTTGTAAGTTTTGGTTAAAGCAATTTTTTCAAACAGTTCACTGTATGATTAACAATTGCAAATACTCGCCAAATCGCATCATAAACCTGCCAATCCTTTAAAGTAGTTAATACTGAGGAGAGTGAACCCCCGCCAGACTGCAAAAGTTTATTGTATTTTGTCTTTTCTTTTTATGTAATGTATTTTTATTTGTATTTTCGTTCATACCACCGGCCGTCTTGGGCATAAATGTGCATTAAAGAATAAATATTGATTATTATTTTATATCATCTGATGCGTTTACACAAATTTGTTCTGAAATATTTGACATCATCAACTATGTCACTCTGACCTTTATTGCAAAAAAATAGTTAAAAATAAACAACCGCTCGGATCGTCATACTTTTCATTTATCAACAACTTGTTAAAAGATCTTATTAAAAGATTAGAAATCATCAAGTGCAGACGTAAACATACTTTCACGTAAATATTCTTCCGATAGTAAAATCAGTAAAAGCTTAACGACCTTTAACGGTATGAAATAAATATCTAATCTTACAAAATGCATTTCTCACTAATATAATGTGATAAAAAAGAGATAATTTGAAACAATGTGATATTTTTTGCCAGTTATCACATTAGAAACATTCACCTGTCGCTGAAGTTACACATACTTTCCCTTGATAAGTACCACGTGCATTGTAGACGATTGACAAATTATAATCTAATGAAAGTGATAAACACACAAAGATTGACACAATCAAGGCGGAGCGAACCAAAAAATACAAATTAATTAATTAAAAATCAGTACCGTATCCAAATGTTCTGAAAATCAATAGGGTTATGTATAATGCCAAGCCGACATAGAATCTCAAAATTTGTGGCATAACTTTCATTCTTGCGAAAGTTATCGTTTATACATCAACTCTAAAATCGGGTGATCCCTATAGCTTGATGGGCTCCGCCCATCAAGCTAACCAGTCACCAGGTGAGCGATACAGGCTCATGTGAGCCTCTAGCTTTTATCAGTTTTCATTCTAACCAGAGAACTATGTTGGTTCCTATTATTAGAAAAGTAGGAAATGAATCTTCAAGCCAGTATGTCATTGTACAATGTATAAGATATAATATTGCTATTTTGTTTTTGTTTGTTTGCATGCGTTTTTCTTTCTTTCGGTATTTTGTTATTCATAATGAATAAAAGACTAGATTGAGAAATAAAAAAATACCGAAGTCACTATTAATTTATTTTCTGCATATGCTCATTTCGACAACAGATTGTAGCTGTGAATATTTTGTTTAGACTTTTTTTGTTCCAAATTAATTACCAATTAACCAAAATTTAAACAAGTCTTCGGTGGTCTAGTGGTAGCGTGATTGATTAGTAAATTTCCGGTATGTGACAACTCTGCATACCATACCTATCAAATGGATGATATCGTAAGACATTATACAGGGCTTGATGAATTATTTTATATATACGTCTGAAAATCAGCCCAACATTGCTAGAACTAAAAATTTGCATTTAGTTCTAGCAAATTTTTGTTAGTTCCCCCTCCGGGATTCCAACCATCGCTGTTGTGACGTAAGTGGCAACACCACTTGCACTACGTACAGCGCCCTAGATGACGCGGCTACCTAAACTATATAAAATAAAGATTTCGGTAACCGGATGATACCTCCTAGTAGGTTTAATCTAGGGTTGTAACGCAGTTTATGATGTATAGAAGCTCGGTGCAAATCAGCTGTGTGTATAGCAGAGAGGATTCAATTTCTTTCGACAAGGAATGCCGCAAAACAATTTATAATCATTATGTAGTTGTCTAAAGTCTGAAGTATGTGACAGTTCTTCATACCCTACCTGTCCAATGTATAATATCGTATGACATATTACAGGGCTTGATGAATTATTTTATATTTACGTCTGAAAATCAGCCCAACATTGATAGATCTGCACATACGCATTAGCAAAATTTTGTAAGTTCCCTCTCCGATATATAGCTATCGGAAGTACAATCCAACTGAGCAAAAGATGTCGATCTGAACAATTTTTGCAGTTTATAGTACAAACGAGATAGTTTACATGATTTTCTGCCTTTTAGCCGAGTTGTTGAAATGGCTTCAGGTATCTAATTTACACTAACCTTGGTATATAGTTAGTTGTAAGATAAGACTTTTGTTTCATTGGCAATTCTTTCTGAAGATTAATAAATTTGATGTATTTGTATCTTTGTGTTTCCGTTGTTGCTTTTGTCTTTGGATTCTTATTTTAGACTGAGAAATCGGTTCTCACTTACTTATGACATTAAAAACCTTAATCATATTTACCTGAATTGTGCTCCTTCAATAATTCTTTCGTAAGGTTTCCTGTGAATGATATATATCCATATAAACACGAGTAGTTTTTGTTCAAGTCAGAATCACCAAAATCCGAGATAAAAAGTTCAAAAGTTCCTTCTTCTTTCTTCAAACGTGATCTATATTTACTGCTTCCATAACAATGTTCTAGACTGCTGGTGCAAATTAACTTGCCATCAATTTCCCAGTGTGTAACGACGTCTGACAAGATTCGAATTTCAGAGCTATTTACTCTACATGTCAAAATTGCGTCTGTACCATTAGACTTTACATTCCATATGACTGAAAAAAACGTAATCATTTTTTTTTTGTTTGGTTACATGTTTTTATCTAATTATTATTTACTTGTACACGTTATTCAAGCGCAATGAGTTTTCTATATGATTCTTTTTGTAACCAGAAGACGCCATTTTCATTAATTTTATTTCAGATTACACTCAGACACAAAGTATGTGTAACATGAGGACAATACATACATACAACAAAATGACAGACAAGACAGGTACACACAAAATACATAAAATAGAAAACATAACAATACACAAGTACATGAAACAGTGAAAAACATTTTAAGTTAACAATGCAGACGTATGTTTTATGAAAAGTGCGACATTAGGCAATAATTTCGTGTTACAGTATAACATCATATGTTTCATTTTATGAACTGACGGACGGACTGTATAGTAATCGGGAACATATTTTTTCCTTAGGACTTTAATATCTGTATTTTTGCATATAAATAGGTAATGAAATTCATTACCAGTTAAATTTTTGTCACAAAGAGTGCACAATCTATTTTCTCTTGCAACATTTTGCCACCTACCAGTTTCTAAAGGTATTCTTAAATTGCTGGTTCTAAGTTTAGTAATCCAAAGTCTATTTTTTCTCATGAAGCCTAATTAAGTAATTTTCGATGCCAAAATCTTGTTTAAATATAAAATCCCCTCTAGATGATTGATGCATATCACTAAACCATTTTTGTAAATATTGATCCCGAAGCGTTTGTTGAACTTAAGGTTTATACAAACGTAAGTCAATATACTGTTGATTCAAAAATATATAACTTAAACCACAAGTATCAAAAATCGATTTTACAATCTGTACCCACTTGAAATTACAAATACTATTGTTTTGCATTGTTAACATCAACTGAAACATAATGCTGCTTAATCTATTGTCATTTATCAGAAGTCTGTTATGAAAGAAAATCATGCGCAGTTTGACATTTACAAAAAGGGGGAATCTACCCAATTCACCATACTCAAAAACATTTGGAGTATTTTTCCTAACACCTAAGATACGCTTACAAAACTGTAAGTGTACTTTTTTAAATTGAATCTAAATTTTCATATCCCCATACTTCTGATCCATATGACAAGATTGGTTGCACTAAACAATCAAAAAGTTTAAGTTGTATATCGATTGGTATACTTAGGTTTCTAATTTTTGTATATAAAGCAAACAAAGCTTTTTGTGCTTGATCAACAAGTTTTTTCTTTGATTCAGTGAAAGACCCATTAATAAGTAATCCTAGGTATGTATAACTATCAACGACTTCAAGTTGTGTATTTTTCAAGGTAAAGTCTGGTTTTTGTCGGAGTTTCCTCTTTCCAAATACAATAACTTTTGTTTTGTTAGTATTTACGGATAGTTTCCATGGGCTTGCAATATTCATTAAATACGTCTAGAGCTGTTTGCATTTTATCACTACATTCCGAAAAGTAACCGTATCGTCAGCGTACAAAAAAGCGAAATTCTCAAGATATATGTGAAGATTAGTTTGACAATGATCTAAGATAAATTCTTACGACAAACTACCCATAGAATTGAAAAAGTCATCTAAATCATTTAGGAATATAGAAAATAAAAAAGGGACAGATTCTCGACCTGGCTTACTCCAACTAGACAAGCAAGTAATCCGATCGCTCACTCTTATATTGAACACACGATTTGATATTACTATACATATTATATATAATTTGAAAACATTTACCTGTAATATTACTACGAAGTAAATTTGACCAAAGCCCTGTTCACCATGCCGTATCGAACGCTTTTCGGAAGTCTATAAACGTGCAGAACAGTTTTTTCCAAATATCATATAAATAGAAATTAAAGAGTGAAGAGTAAACAAGTATTCCGTAGTAGAATGTCCTTTTCTAAAGCCAGACTGATTTCTTGATATCAAATCTAATTCTTTAGAAAATTCACCTAGCCTTTCATTAATTATCGAGGTAAATAGTTTACCCAGACAACTTATTAATGTTATAGCTCTAAAATTATCTGGGTCTAACGGATTACCTTTATTTTTGTAGATTGGTTTGATAATGCCTATCAACCAATTATCTGGAACAATTCCCGTTTCAAAAACAATGTTAATCAATTTTCCAAATAAAGATATATCTTCCTCGGGTTATTTTTAAAAAAACTCGTTCATCACATCATCGATACCAGGTGCTTTATTATTTTTCAATCTTGATATCGCATTCTTGATCTCTTCGTCGCTAATCTGTCCGTTCAAAATGTCACCGAAAATTTCCGGATGATCAGAAATTACAGAATCTGCGTTATCAAAGTCTGTATGACCTGATTCATCATTAGCGTCATCGCAATTTCAATTTTTAAAGAACTCAAAAAATCTATCGAGCGAAATATCTGGTTCATCTTTTTTAAAATTATTTAAACGATTTAAAATATTCCAATTTTTTTAGATCTGAATTTGAATGATAGCATAATTCATTCGCGCATTTCATTTGAAAAGTTTTGAAACTTGTATTCAATTCCTTTTTGTATTCACGAGCTGCGGTATTCATTGAAATTTTATGCTGATCTGATTTATCAATATTGTATTCTTTTTTACAAGTATGAAATAAATCTCTCTTTCTATTACAATCAGCATAAAACCATGGTTTGTTTTCATTATTCTTCTGAATATAACGTTTGGCATTACCCATAACTGTTGGTGCTGTATTTGTAAATATATTAACTAGGTCACAACAACATTATTTACCTGTTCTTTGTCAATAACATCTGGCTCAGCAAGGGCATTCAATTTCAAGTCGAGTTCACCCACATGCTTCAGCATTTCTGCTTGATATAGAGAAGTTTTATCGGATTTTCATTTGACATAGTTTCTAGGAGTTTCATTTAATTTTGGATCTAATTCATTCTGAACATTGAAAGAAATCAGATACCATGGGATTATAATCCGATACACAAAGTTCATCAATACATGTAAATAAATCACATGACAATACTAAATAATCAATAACAGAAACGCTTTTACAGGTTGTTTTCCCACTATTTCGATCATCACATAATCTGCCATTGGCAATATATAATGAACTCCTTTTACAAATATCTAAAAACTTTAAACCAAAATTATTTGGTTTATTACTATCTTTTGAGTTTCTTTTTAAAGGTATATCATAATCAACCAATGTTCTATAAGAGTAAATACTTTTTAAAGTATTATCATCGATTTCGCTTAGAAAACCCAAGTTCTCAAGTAAATCATCATTTGGTATTACAAAATATGGCGCTGTAGAGGTACATGTACGAGCGTTAAAATCTCCAAAAAGTGATATATAACTGGTATTATTTGCAAAAGAGATTAACTCAGTTTCGATTTCATCAAAAGCGCTATCTGACGAGTATTTTGAACTTTCTGGCGGTACATAAACACAACCAGCTAGCAATTTTTTTTATCGAGACCTGTGATTTTTTTTAGAAATTTCAAACCACTGAACAAACTCACTTTTAGAGTTTAGAAAATTAATATATTTTTCAAGATTTTTCTTATATACAATAACTATACCACCTGATCTTTTTTTGGTATTTTTTCTATTTTTCATTACAAAATTATACTCTTTGGAATATCAATTACATCAAGTGAATCTAATTTTGATTCTAAAAATCAACAATATCATATTGTTTAATAATGTTTACAAAATCAATGTTTAATAGCTTTGAACAAACACTTTCAAACGTAAACCGTAATCGTTCATGTGTGTCTAATGTGTTGTCCTATCTTGGGATGCCACGGGGAGGATAAACTTCGTACGGTTGTCCATCAACAATCAGCTGATCATATACAATTTTGGCATTACGATTTTCGCGTTGAAATTCTTTCAGTTTTGGTACGAGGGCCTTTCTTCTATCACTTATTTCTTTTGGGTACTGCTGGTAAACAGAATATTGTGGTTTATTTTTAAGTTTTTCGGGAACCTCACGTATGACTCTTTGGTGATCAGCATAGTTAGTAAATCGAGCTATTATGCTTCTAGGTTTACCGTCCGTTCTGGGCTTCAGTCTGTGTACATTCTGGAACTGAATGTCATCAGCGTCCGAAATACCTAATTCTGTATTGATAAATGTTTTAATAATTTCTTCCGTCTCAGTTCCAGACTCGTCAACACTGGTCTGGGGCAACCATATATTAAAATATATAGGTTGAAGTACATATCAAAGAAAACATTTTCAAAGGAAAAACAGTTTCTATTTTCAGGGTATCATGTTTATTCAAGTACCATACACATTGTCATTTGATCATAAATTTGTATCAGATACAAATTGAATGTTCAATATGAATCATAGTTTTATGTTTTTAAAATGGAAATTCAGTTGTTGAAATAATGTTTGATTAATCTAAAGCTTTTTTTTTTTTTTTTTTTTTTTTTTTTTTTTCAAAAGTTATTGCATATAGATTAAACACTCACATAATATCATGCAGTGAGATAAATTGCATGGATGTTCCGCGGAACACATGTGTCGCCTGCACTTTATATTTTTAAGAATTCCCGTTTTGTTATATAATGACAAAGACCACAGATAATCAGAAAAATATAAAATTAAAGAAAATCAAATGCCTGGTGCACATCTACAATAGATACTGAAGCATCCTTGCAAGTTTGGTTTGAAAGCATCAAGCGGTTTAAGGGGAGTTGTGGTTAATGGAGGCATACCCTTAAGAATCCAATGAGCTAAAATGAAGAAATCTAAAGATAGCAAGAAAATCGGAAAAATCAAAATTAATGAAAAACTAAATGCATGGTTCACATCTGCAATACATATTAAAGCATTCTTGGTAGTTTGGTTGGAAAGTACCGAGCGATCTCGGAGGAATTGTGGATAATGGGGGTATACTCCGAGGGTATTCACCAGCCCAGTAATCAGTACTTCGGTGCTGACCCGGAAGCCGATTTTATTTCGAACCTTGCAATATCTAAACTTTCGGTAAATTTTGTTGAAAAGTAAGGAGTATCTCCCTCATGCAAAGCTCTGTCCTTAGCTGATTTTGGATTTACATTTAGATCATATTGAGTATTTGTTCTCTATCAGTTTTTTTAACATTTTTGATTTAATGGTCTTCCAGGCGTTTAGATTTTATCTGCACTGAAGAGACATAAGTTGTCGAAATACGCATATGCTGAAAATAAATTCACAGTAACTTCGGTATTTAGTTATTTTGACTCCAATAAGCTAAAATGACAAAGTCCAAAGATAGTTAGAATATCTGCAAAAAATCAAAATTAATCAAAACCTAATTGCATGGTGCACATCTACAATATATATTGAAGCATTCTTGCAAGTTTTGTTGGAAAGAACCAAGCGATCTTTGAGGAGTTGCGGATAATTGAGGTATACCCTAGGACTTCAATAAGCTAAAATGACTAAGTCTGAAAATAGCTTCAAAATCTGGAAAAATAAAAATAAATGAAAAACAAAACGTATGGTGCACATTTGCAATACATATTGAAGCATTCTTGCAAGTTCGGTTGGAAAGTACCAAGCGGTCTAGGAGGAGTTGCGGATAATGGAGGTATACCCTAGGACTCCAATAAGCTAAAACGACAAAGTCCAAAAGTAGCTTCAAAATCTGTAAAAATATAAATAAAGAAAAACTAAATACATGGTGCACATCTTCAATATCTACTGAAGCATTCCTGCAAGTTTCCAGGGGTTTAGGAGGAATTGCGGATAATGGTAAAAATTTTGGACCATTCAGACAGACAGACAGACAGACAGACGGACGGACCGAAGACGACGAATAGTGATCCCTATGTGTCGATCCTGCACTAGGTGCAGGCGACACAACGAGGAAAGCCAATTTATGACAACAATTTCAAGTCAACATTACACACACAAAAAATCACACCGGGTTTTCAAACAAACGGACCCGGAGCTTGCACAACGATCACGGCGCCGAAAAAAACTAGAAAAATGTGAGCAAAACTCACTAATATCACACTCCCCGCTCCCCATTGAATTCCAGCGAAAAAAAATCGAATCAAATTTTCAAATAGTTGGTGCACAATGACAAAATGTTCTTAACACTCTGTAAAAGTTTCATTGAATTTCATCAAGTGGTCTAGGAGGAGTTGTCGCCCCAAAGTACGTACCATATGGTGGACGGACGAACGAACGAACAAACGGACGGACGGACGGACGGACAAACGGACAGACAGACAACATGATCACTATATACCGCCCTAAAAGCGGGGGGATAAAAATCAAAGTCAATTCAAAGTTTAAGATAGCTGGTGCACAATTGCAATATCTACTGAACATTCTGTGAAAGTTTCATTGAATTTCATCAAGTGGTCTTAGAGGAGTTGTCGCAACAAAGTATGTACTCCTAAGGCAGAGAGTAAAAC
>MJUU01037557.1:87269-102990 GCA_002080025.1 Modiolus philippinarum
GAACATTCTGTGAAAGTTTCATTGAATTTCATCAAGTGGTCTAGGAGGAGTTGTCGCCACAAAGTATGTACCCCTATGCCAAACAGCAAAAAATCCCTCCCCCAAAAGAAATCAAAGTCAAATGAAAATTTAACTAGCTGGTGCACAATGTCAATATCTACTGATCATTCTGTGAAAGTTTCGTTGACTTTCACAAAGTGATATAGGAGGAGTTGTCGCCATCAAGTGTGTACCCATATGTCAGGGAAAAAATCAACCAAAAAAGAAAAAAAAAGAAAAAAGATCTAATCAAATTTTCAAATAGCTGGTGCACAATTGCAATATGTACTGAACATTCTGTGAAAGTTTTATTGAATTTCATCAAGTGGTCTAGGAGGAGTTGCCGTCATCAAGTGTGTACCAATATGTCAGGGAGTAAAAAAATCAACCAAAAAAAAACTAGAATAACTGTGAGCAAAGCTCACAAAAACATACCCGCCGCTCCCCCATTTGATTCTAGATTTAAAAAAAACGTCAAAAAAAAAAATTCAAGTAAAATCAAATTTTTAAAAAGCTGGTGCACAATGGCAGTATGTACTGAACATTCTGTGAAAGTTTCATTGAATTTCATCAAGTGGTCTAGGATGAGTTGTCGCCACAAAGTAGGTACCCTATGGCGGAAGGACGAACGAACGAACGAACGGACAGACGGACGAACGAACGCACAGACACCATGATCACTATATACCGCCCGCTAAAGCGGGGGAACAACAATGATCAACGTACAAAAATGTGGGTCGAGAGAAAATGCAATTTTCTTCGATAAAGAAAAGGAGATACTTATTATTCAAGGCATGCGATCATTCCTCACATATTTTTATCTTCTGTGTAGAGGTTTTTGTTAACGCTGATTGGTTCATACAATTCTTACTTGGGGCTTGCACTGGGTTATTTTCGTGCAACGTGTTTGCCGATTTTTTTCAACAGGCAGTCGTGCTGGAGAATCATTATTTGTCATTTTTTCGTGACATTTAAACAAAAAAGTGCACGGGCAATTTTTAAATTCTCGTTCGTTGTAAAACGACATTATATTTCTCGTACTAAATAAATTATTTGTGTAGCACCTTGTAGTATTTAATCAATCTTAACATAAAATCAATAAATGACTATTTTTAGCACGCTACAAATACGGAGATAAATTTATACGTGTGACACAATCTTTAACAGAACAAAATACTTGTGGAAATTATACACAGAAGACAAATAAATTATCATCGGCTAAAGAGCTTACATTGTGAGTTAGGCTACGAGTAGAAATCTATTATACGGTGCGGCTCCGCCTTACCGTATAACAGATTTCTACTTGCAGCCTAACTCACGATGTTAGCTCTTTAGCCGATGATTATATATAATGCATTCACGGTAGAAAACGCGATGTAAAACAGTATATATTTATTTAATAAAACGAAAATGAAGTTGGTGCTTTTCAGATTCTTTAAGGTTTTGAACTTACAACGACATTTATTTTGATGTTAGACAAAGAATTCAAATAACAAAATGCACCCGACTCTTTGCAAATATGTCCTGCAACTTGTGTAAATAGGACGCACTAAGCCATCTATGCAATGACGGGTACGATGGCAATATTCATGTACACTGTATCAAAAAATGGACACAACGAAATCGGGCAAATATCAAATATAGACAAACCGAACGCGGGCATTGCGTACAACGAACGCAGATAAGACATGGTAATATGATGTCATATAAAATCTGTATTTGTTGTTTATTTTTTCGTTATTTCGTGACTATTGGGATTTCGCTGATGAATTTCATACGGAAACGCTTGTCATGCATTGTGACTAATTTCAAACACATTTAACACTTAGCTTGTTGAATGTTTTAGACTCCGAAATTTTAATACATGCGTATCTACAGCTCATCAACTTATCTTAACTGACCTTGTACTGATCACCAAACAAAACGTTCTACTCCTTACAAGCTACACTTACATACAACAGGTTTAGTTGAGCCAGTACCAACATGGTTTATTTTCAAATGAACATTATTGTTTGTGACGATTCGCCACATTATGACAGGAATGAATATCCAACTGCATGACAAAATGTTACAGAATATTTCATCGGATGTAATTTTACAGTATTTGTTCCTAACGAAACACTTACTTTATCTCCAACCCTTATTAACCTGCCATTCCCACGACCTTAGCCCTAGAAATAATAAAATCCAACCAAGGTAAATATGAAAGATTACCAACCTAAAGTAGTGAAACCCCTAAAATAAACTAAAACCAAAAATACTGGTATATTCTTGTACTAGCATTGTTTTTTTAAATCAAGGCAAATGTAGAAGAAAATAATGGAGGATCGTATTGAAAGGCAATAACAAGTCCCCTATCGACAGAACAAGGCTTTCTGATTGTTATATTAGTAGTACCAAAAGGCTGATTCTGCCGCACTCATGCAAAATCCTGCATAAAAATCCCTACCTCGAGGGCAAAATGCAAATGGACGGCATTCCTATTGATCATAGGGTAAATACAAGAATTATGTCTTTCGCACGGAGCATAAGTCAGTCTCTACAGGACACCTTAAAGAGAGGTGTGCCTACGTCCGAGATTGAAATAAATAAAGATATGGCATCCAGAAGAAATAAGATGGATCAGTTCCAGAATTTCTTTCTGGAGATTGAGGAAGATTTGGAAGATAACACCCCCACCCCACCAAAAGCAGCATCAGTGCTGCAATGCCCCCAACCTGTGGCAGATGGATAAGTACACCCAGCAGTGTCAAAATTGTGGGATGGAGCAAATCCAGCGATTTGAGCATCAACCAAGGGAGCAGAAGAAAATCTGCGACTACCCGATCAAGAGGAAGAAGGGGCAGTTCTGCAAGAGCAAGCCCGGGAAGAATGGTCTCCGCTGGTGACATGATAGGAAACCACGCGAGACGGAAGAAGAGGAGACCATTCCCGTCGAGGGTAAGTTGGTAGTTGAAGAGACCATTAAGACCCTCCGTCAAATAGCTAAGGATGAGGGTCTGAGGGGGATCAGCAGGAAAAGTAAGGAGGCCTTGGTGAAGGTCATCGAGGAAAAAACCACCCGTAAATTTACCCGTAAGGAAGTCTTCAGCAAGAAGCAGCTGAAAGCACTCGCTAAGAATCGTGGCCTCACCAAGTTCTCCCGCCTCAAGAGAGAGGATCTCATTCAGCTGGTCGAAGAAGATATCAGAAATGCCCCAGCTGAGGATGAGATCAAGGTCACCGATAGGCGTCAAGCGCTGGGATGGTGTATTTGGCACGGTCGCCATTGAACCCGTAAAGTCGCATGACGTGACTACATATCTCAAAGTAAGTCGGAGCACAATCTTCACCACCATCTCAGATGCTCTCGCCAAAAAGAAGGGATTGAAGGTTCACTTAGTGCTCCTAGCAGAAATGACGAAGACCAACCCCGCGACCGGAGAAAATATCTACATCACCCCTTACTTTCGATCAGCTCTTGCTGCCCTCACCCAATCATCCGATGTCGAATTGGAGATTGCCTTCATGATGGAGAAGATCAAGGAAAATATGGCTAAGTACATGTGGGAAGGGAGCGGATGGACTTTCGGGCACGTCGTGAAGCTAGAAATCCACCTAAACCAATTCAAGCCACTCAAGGGTAGATCCTTCATACAACTCCCACAAAAGCTGAATCAAAAGAAAGCCATCATCAATATGAGGAATGAGGATGATCGTTGCTTCCAGTCGGCAGTCCTATCAGCGCTTCACAATACTGAGGTGGATCGTAAGCATGCCAACCGAGTGACGCAGTACAAACCATGGGAGAAAGAGCTCAACTTCGAAGGCATTGACTTTCCAGTCTCGCTCAAGGCGATCGATAAGTTGGAGAGGCAGAATCCCACCATCAGCGTCAACGTCTATGGCTTCGATGATGTAAAGAAGGGTGAGGATGGAGAAGAGAATATTCAGATCTATCCCCTCAGGATATCCAAGAATACGGGCTCCACCCACGTAGATCTCCTCTTCCTGACCCATGAAGACAAGCAGCATTACTGCTGGATCAAGAGCCTCTCTCGACTTCTGAGCTCTCAGATGACGGAGCACGGTCATGAGCTTTTCTTCTGCCGCAGATGCCTCTCCCACTTATCCAGGCAAGATATTTTGGATAAGCATATGGAATATTGCAGTCAGAAAGAAGCCGTCAGGATCGAGATGCCAGGAGAAGGGACCACCTTACCTTCCACAACCACAAAAAGATGATGAGAGTCCCCTTCGCGATTTACGCGGATTTCGAGTGCTTCACGGAGAAGCTCGATACCTGCCAACCAGATCCATCCCACTCCTACACGAAGGCCTACCAGCTTCAGCGACAATCGGGCTTCTGCTATTACGTGAAGTACGCTCATGGGGACTACAAAGATCCGATCATCTATTGCGGTGAGGATGCAGCCAAGAAATTCGTGGAGTGTATGGAGAAGGAAGTGCAGACCATCGGTAAGATATATAAGGAGAATAAGCCCATGGTGATGTCCGACGAGGACAAGGAGAGCTTCGAAGAAAGCACGCACTGCTACATTTGCGGGGATGAATTCGGATTGGATAAGGTTCGGAATCACGACCATCTTACTGGGAAATATCGTGGTGCAGCACACAATGAGTGTAATCTAGACTTCCAGCTCTCGAAGCACGTCCCAATCTTCTTCCACAACCTGTGTGGGTATGATTCCCACATCTTCGTCAAGGAGCTTGGATTCTCTGAGGGTAAAATCGACTGCATCTCCAATACCGATGAGAAATATATCAGCTTTTCCAAGAAGGTGGGAGATCTGGAAATGAGATTCGTTGACTCATGCAGGTTTTTGACGGATAAGCTTGAAAATCTATCAAAGAATCTGACCCCCGACCAATTCGCGACCGTGAAGGCAAGATTTGGCGATGATCGAAAGGGGGCATTTCCCTACGATTATATGGATGGACCTACCAAGCTGGAAGAAACTCAGCTCCCACCCAAAGAAGCCTTCTACAGCACACTTTACGCGGAGGGCATCACCGACGAAGACTACGCGCACGCTCAGAGGGTCTGGGGTACATTCGAGTGCAAGACCTTACGCGACTACCATGATCTTTACCTAGAAACCGACGTCTTGCTGCTGGCAGATATCTGTGAGAATTTCAGGAACATCTGCCAGACTCACTATGGGCTTGATCCTGCCAACTACTTCACATCACCCGATTGTCCTACGACGCTGCCCTCAAAACAAGTGAGCAAAGATTGGAGCTTCTTTCCGATCCAGATATGCTGCTGATGTTTGAGCAGGCGACCGGGGGAGGGGTGGCCATGATCTCTCACCTTCATGCTCAGGCCAACAACCCCTACATGGAGAGCTACGATCGCTCCCAGCCCACGAAGTATCTCACCTATCTCGATGCCAATAATCTTTACGGATGGGCGATGACGCAGCCTCTCCCCACATGGATCGAGCCAGAGGAGATCGATGAGATCTTGGAATATCCCGATGACCACGAATATTGGGCCATAGTAGGATGCGATCTCGAGTGTCCGAATGATCTTCACGACGCCCACAACGACTACCCTCTTGCGCCTGAGAACGTGGAGATCGACAAAGTTCGCAAGCTCGTGCCTCATCTAGGCAAGCGTGAGAAATACGTCCTCCACTATCGAAATCTCAAGACGTATTTGAAGATGGGCATGAACCTTACGAAATGCCGTCGGATAATCAGGTTCTGGCAATCCTCATGGCTCAAGCACTACTAGGATCTGAATACTCAGCCAAGGCTAAGACCGACTCCTAGAAGGATTTCTTCAAGTTCATGGTCAACTCAGTCTTTGGGAAGACCATGGATTTCCGGAAGCATGTGGACGTCAGACTGGTCACCACCGAGAAGCAGGCCCTGAAGCTCGTGGCCAAGCCTAACTTCGATCGTCGGGTGGTCTTCACCGAGAATCTAGCAGCTGTCCATATGAAGAAGACCAAGCTGAAATTTGATAAGCCGATCTACCTAGGAGCCTGCATCTTGGATATTTCGAAGCTTCTCATGTACAATTTCCACTATGGATTCACGAGGAAGATGTACGATGATCGCGCCCGACTTCTCTTCACCGACACAGACAGCTTGGCCTATGAGATCCAGACCGACCACTTCTACCATGATATCGCTCCACACGTCCAGGAAAAATTCGATACGTCCAACTACCCAGACGAGCATCCCTCCGGCATCACCAACGGCGTGAATAAGAAGATCATCGGAAAATTCAAGGACGAATGCGGTGGTAATGTCATGACTGAATTCGTAGGGCTCCGGGCGAAGCTATACGCCTTCAAGGTGGAAGACGGTGAGACCACCAAGAAGGCGAAGGGAGTCACCAAGAGCGTCCGCGATCACATCATAGCCTTTGAGGACTACAAACGATGCCTCACCACCCAGCAAGAGATCCATCGTCCAATGAATATCCTCCGTAGCCATCTCCATCAGATCTACGCCGAGCAGATCAACAAGATCACTCTCTCCACTAAAGACCACAAGCGTCATATCCTCCCCAATGGCATCAGCACCCTTGATCATGGACACTATCGATTCACCCATGGCTAAGCCCCTCTGCACTTAGTAGGCTCTGACGGGTTCGGATGCCCATCCACACTGACCATACTTAGATAAATGAGCAGCATACGAGTGCACAATATCCTCCTCCCCCACCAGCCCCTCTCGAATCTAGATTTGGAGGAAGCTGCCAAGGCTCTTCATATCCCCCATTTCAGAGGGGTATTCATGCGCAATGCCTTACCACCCACCCCACGCCCCATCGAATGTGGCATCCTGAATCATGACGATCGCATTGGCCCTGGCACGCACTGGACGTGCTGGGATAAGCATGGAAGACTTAAAGTCTACTTCGATCCCTATGGCCTACCCCCACCCAACGAGATCGTCGACTATCTGAGACCGGAGATTCAATATAATATCGATGAGCTTCAGCGTCGCGGCCACGTGGTCTGTGGGCACTTTTGCTTGCACGTCTTGAAGCTTCTTTCGGAAGGTCAGACGCTCGAGGAGGTTATCTTCGACCTATAAATAAATGGATAAATTTGGATCTCACTCGAGGAAGCGCATGCCAGTATGGATGATGCTTCAGGATCTCAATATGAGCGATCATCGCATCACCCGTCTTGGATTACCGCGGGATAGCTCAGACGCCGTGACGAAAAAATTGGTCACTCAGCAGCTGAAAGAAAGTATGAAAAGTATCGATGACCTAGAGGCCGAGCTTGGTGCTACCCAGAAAGCTCTAGAGGAAGAACAGAAACGCTTCGATCGCATTGAGAAATATATGGCAATGTGCCTACCCGTGGCAGGTGGTAAGATGGAAGGGGATATCGATATGCAAGGGCATACGATCCACAATCTACCAGAAGGGACCCGAGCAGACGAGCCGGTCACCAAGGGATGGTATACTAAAAATTGGCAGGAGGCAGTCAGTACGATGCAAGGAAGGATCGAAGCATTGGATAAAAAGATCACGTCTCACCACGGATAGCTTCACGGACTTTCTGGTCTCTCTTTCGAGGGACCGGAAAGACTACTGGTTATTGCCAGTCAGACTCTTTGACCCACGAATTGAAAGACTTAGGATATCCCAACCACTTTACGAAGATTTCCTTCACCCCATCCCTGGTTCGTCGACGTAGGATATCTTCGATGCGATAGACTTCCTGATCGGTGCGCTGCAGCTCGGGCTCGTAGAAGGATCCCTAGATCTCCTCATCGTGAAAATCCTTAAGGCGATAGGTTGGTGGCTTCGTCGCTAGGGTCTGAAAGATGGTGAAAACTTCCTCAGTCCAGCGCGGAGTATATCCCTTCTCGAAAGTGCGCTTCTTCTTGGTGATTCGGACTTTATCACAAACGTTGAATCGATGAGGCTTCATGGGTGGGAGATCTCCGTAAAGATTCCAAAAGACCTTAGCCTCGTGCTCTTTCTTGCTGGCATTGGTGGGAGTCATCTTGATGGATTGATGCTTGGTGGTATTATACTGGCGGACGAGATCATCCAAGATGGGAAGGTAGGTGCGCGTGCTATTGGCTGAGAAGTACTTGAACATCTTCTCCTTCATGGTACGATTCCAACGCTCCACCACGCTCGATTTCTCCTCATTCTCCGTGGAGTAGAGATCGATCCCATGCTTCTGCAGCAGATCCTTCATCTCACGATTATAAAATTCCGTGCCCTTATCGGTCCATAGCTTCTCACACAGTCGAACCTTACTTATCTTTGAGTGGTACCAACCAGCCATACTTGGAGAAGACGTCGATGATGCTCAAGAGGTATTTGAAGCCTCAATTATCCCGGAAGAAGGCGCTCATATCTACGAGATCAGCTGCCCAGGTCTCGTTAATCCCACCTACCACCAAGCGACGCTTCTCGAATTTGCGTCTGAATGGCTTATGCAGCTCTTCGGCTAGCTTATCCGACCAGCGCACTTTTTTTCCCTCATACCCAGCCCAATTCGAGCCTTGGTGCCAATGATGGGTCTGACGATACTTTGTTCCATGCGCTCGCGAGGCGTGGGCTGCTGAATGCCTTGCAGCTCCTTGAGCATGGTCTTGTCGCAGATGGAATTTCGGGGGGCCGTAAACTGATGCTGAGCATAGCAGAGATCGTGGTGATAGGAGGCCTTATCCACGCGATTGATGGGCATGGACCAGAGTTTTGGGGTGCAATCTGCCTTCAGACGCTTATGAAGCTTGGTGCCTGGTCCGGTGAAATTATGCCCTGGTAAATGCATCTCCACGGGCATGCGATTGAGCATCTTATTCCAGAGCCCGGCGCCTGACGCAGCGATGAATTGGGATTTCTGAGAGACGCAGACGACGCAGGTTCCAAACTTCCGCAGTCTCCAATTGCTTGCCACCACCTCGTTCAAGCCTTTTGTCTCCGTCTTCTTCTTGCATTTCAAGCAGAACATTGTCATTTTACATAGATAAATGGACGTTGAAGACCTCACGTATGATGAACCTACCGCCGGTAGGCATAATCACTTTCTCCTCCCGCAGCGATCCATCCGAGGTCTGATCATCGGATAATCGGACTGTGGCAAGACGACACTGCTAAATAACCTCCTCCTGCGCGACGGATGGCTCGACTACGATCGACTCTACGTCTTCGGAAAATCGCTCCATCAGCCCATTTATCAGCTGCTGCAGCGAGCGCTGGGTAAAGGATATTCGAAAGAGGATATCCGCGAGCTTCTTTCCATCAAGGATCGCTATCCACACTCCTTGATCGACGTGGTGGATGCGATGAAGCCACCGCCCAAACCAAGTGGTATCGAGCCCTTCTTCTTCGAGCAGATGACGAGGTGCCCGATCCCCGCGACCTCGACCCCTCTCGCAAGAATCTCATGGTCTTCGACGACTTGATGCTCAGCAAGCAGAGCAAGTGTGAAGATTACTACGTGCATGGGCGCCATAATAACGTCGATTGCTTCTACCTCTGCCAAAATTACTTCAAGCTACCGCGGCATTCGATCCGGGAGAATGCCAACTTCATCTTACTGTTCGAGCAGGATGCCAAGAATCGCGATCATATCCGCTGGGACCACTGCATCGATCTCAGCCCGGCTCAGTTCGATACCCTATGCAATCGCTCTTGGGCTAAGCCTCACGGATTCGTGACCATCGATCTCACGAGCCCCAAGACGAATGGAAAGTATCGATGCAATCTGGATGAGTTCTATCGAGTATAGATAAAGAATGATGCAGGAATTTTTCCTCAAAAATCAGAGGGACTTGGATCGGGAGAATGCCCCCAAGCCCTCACGATCAACCCCACCCCTTGCTTGCAAGCACCGATGGGAGAGAGTGCTTATTAACGATGAGATCCTCGGATATGACTGCAGCAGATGCGGTGTCGAAAGGTATGCTCACCACATCGATGACCAGGATTTCAAGGGAAGGTCCTATAATTCCCATCCCCGCCGACGGCCGTCGCTCGGACCCCAGTGCTGCATCAAGACGGTTCGAAGTCATCAATGCACGTACGCTTCCATATCGCCAAGCGATAAATGCAAGAGGCATTCGAGGCTATTTCCTAAGGCGTGCTGCCGGTGTGGATCTCCGATCGCTCGCGGTAAGGCTTTGGACCGTATCCGCCAGGAGAATATTACCATGCCCAAATTTGCCACCCTCTGGTCTGGCGTAAAAGTCCGGATAGTGGGAGAGTACGATCATAAAATCGTGCATAGGATGGAAGTCTTCTGCTCCCCCAATACATCAACGCCCCATAGCGTTTGATCCATCGCCTCCCAACGCCCCATAGCGTTGGATCTATCGCCTCCCAACGCCCTATAGCGTTCGTTCCAACGACCCATAGCGTTCGATCCATCGCCTCCCAACGCTTAGGGACGTTCGTTCCATCGCCTAGGGGCGTTCGTTCCATCGCCTTCCAACGCCTAGGGGCGTTCGTTCCAACGCTTAGGGGCGTTCGTTCCATCGCCTAGGGGCGTTCGTTCTATCGCCTAGGGGCGTTCGCGATGCTATAAATAAAATGACGTTCATCAAGATCACCGATCCTAAGCAGCGTGAGGCGCTTGCTAGGGACCTGCAGGAGACCAAGCTTAATATTCAGGCTAGTGATATGCAGCATCTCCTGGATAAGATCGGACTCAGTCGCGGTCTTTCCAAGATATTCAAGCCCGTCGTCGAGACGCAAAAGGAGACTGCTTCCCAGATCACCAAAAAGATCGATGATCTCACCCTACCCACCCCCATGCCTGCTATTCCTCCTGCCGCCGCTTAAGGCGATGACGACCCACTACCCATCGGGCAAGCTCTGACTACCAATCTCGGTCCGCGAGCCACCCATTACCTTCAGCTCAGTATGACTCCCAAAGCAGATCATACCTGGATTGCGAGTTGAAGACGGTGCCATCATGATCGGGAGTCTCCCAGTCACTTTCGATGGTGACGATATCATCATCGATGACGAGCGCTATAGGGGTACCCCCGGCCTATGGGAGCTCATGGTCATGAGGCATCCCGAAGATTTCGAGGTGGACGACCTGAATACCTATGGTGATATCCTACGAGCATCGAATGCCATGTATCAAGGTAATTCTTCAGTCTCGCAGACCCCCAAGGCTAGCAAAAGCAAGACGTGGAAGGAGATCGTCTCGTACCTCTATAAGCAAGATAAGTATGGGAGTGGGGTTCGGACCGTCTTTCTTCCCAAATGCTTCGACCAGTTGCTGGATCGCCTCGATCTTTGCGCTGCTGCATATAAGGCTGGGAATAATGGGGAGCGTAACGAAATCGTAGCCATCCTCGACGGCATGAGGAAAGACAAGCATATCAGCAGGAAGGAGTACGAGACGCTGCAACGAAAGCTCCTCCAAATAAATGCCTGTAGTAGTGAATCACGGATATCACCGGAGATATGTAGTCGATGGGCGAGGATTATTCGATACCATCGCCAGTCTGGCCGGACGAGTATTCACCTCTTCTGCTGCAAAGACGTTGGGAAGCAAGGCCGTGAGCGCTGCTTCCAATGCAGCCATCAAGGGATTGGAGAAAGGAGCGACGAAGGCAGTAGGCCACGTTGTTCATCGAGTGACCAGCAAGAAGCCCAAGAAGCCCCCAGCATCTACCACCAAGAGGACCCCACAGCAGCAGGCCCACCTCAATAATCCCATCTCGGGTGCTGGTATTGCAACCATCCACGACTTTGTCCAGCGCTATAAATAAATATATATGATGGCTGATATGCTTACTATCACCGAAGGACTGACTTTCGATGAAAGCGTCCAGGAGTACGAATTCTTCGAATACCATCCCATCACCGGGACGCAGCTAAATAGGTCTGGTATCGAGATCCGCCTCAGCATCGCGTCGCAGGATCTTTTCCTTCATCCCTCCGAGAGCTACCTCTTGCTGGAAGGAAGGCTCCAGAAGAATGATGGGTCGGCCTATGCGGATGCCAATCTCATCTCCCTCATCAATAATGCGATGATGTTTCTCTTCAAATCCATCATCTACAAGCTTTCCGGGCAGACGTTCGAGCATTTGAACGATCCTTGGGTCGCCACCACCATGATGAGTCTACTCACGTATCCAGACGATTTCTCCAAGTCCCAAGGCCTTAACCAGTTATGGGTGAAGGATACCTCTGCAGAGGCTGCTCCTGAGAATCTGGGATTTGCAGCGCGTAAGGCCTACGTCATCGTCAAGCCTGCCAATAAGGGGACCTTCTCCTTCACCATCCCCCTAAAGCATATCTTCGGCTTTGCCCAGGACTACGAAAAGCTGGTCTACGGAATCAAGCATTAGCTCACTCTCGTCCGCGCCTCGGATAATGACGCCATCTTCCGGGATGCTGCCAAAATCAACGACCCTGGTAAGATCGTCATCAGCAATCTCTCATGGTTCACGAATCAGAAAGTCTCCAGGCTCTATAAGGAGGCTGCCGATTTCCGTGGGAAATTCTTCAACATGGATCGCCCGGTGAGCAATCCAGGCATCACCCCTGTCGACTTTACGGATCTCCATCCGATCTTCTTATTCGACGTCTCCAAGCAGAGCGAGCGACTCAAGAATTCGACGATCGACGTCTATATCAAGGTCAGATTCGATCAGAACGTCGCTGCCAATACCCAAGCCTACGCCCTGGTCATCTCCGATCGCATCCTCCAATTCGAAGCCGACGGCCGGAAGATGAGCGTCGTCTTCTAAGGAGGATTAAATAAATGGACGATTCACTTTTGCGGAAAATCGCCACCAATACCGAACCCAAGCATGGGTTCTCCTTCATCGTCTCAAGGGACGATAGTCAGATCCTAACCCGCTTCAACCCACCCTCTGATTGCGCGAGGAGAAATCTTACGAGATGGTCCTCGTGAATCTGGAGACGTACTACTCCATCCCTCATATCCATGCTGGAAATAATTCCTTCCGCTACTCCCCAAACGAAGGTGTCCACTGGTTTCCCATCGCCCTGAGCACTGGCTCCTATTGCATCGATGATATCAACGACGAGATCCAGCGACAAATGAAGCTCAGCAAACACAAGGCTAAGATCCTTCTCGATGCCAATCGCGCGAGTGTGAGAGCAACGCTCACCCTCGCCAGAAGCTACCAAGTGGATTTCGATGTGCCCAATAGCCTGAATACGGTGCTTGGATTCGATGCCGAACGTATACCTATGACCGACGCACGTATGGATACGTAGAGGGTGAGCATATCGTCGATATCATCAGCATCAATAGCATCCTCGTGAATAGTGATATCATCCAAGGCAGCTATGTCAATGGCACCCAGCAGTCCACCATCTATAGTTTCTTTCCCGGGATTGATCCAGGCATGAAGATCATCCAGACCCCTAAGAATCTGATCTACTTACCCGTAACCCTGAAGACCATCAATCAGATGCAAACATTCCTGACCGATCAAGACGGTCGCCCCATCGATCTGCGAGGAGAGCATCTCACCATCCGCTTTCATCTGCGTCAGGTATAAATCAAGAGTATGGTCTCAACTTGACGAAGGGTCAGGCAGAGAAGATCCAGCGTGCAGCAAAGAAGGGTTGCCCCGTGAGCGTCCGATTGTCGCATGCCAACCTATCTGGTGGGCAAAAGATGTTCCTCACTCAACGACAGATCCAGCGCATCACCAAGCTTTTGCTGAGTGGTAAGGGTGGTATGGTCTTGGAGATGAGCCCGAAACAGGTGAGGTATAACGTAAAGGAAGGTGGATTTCTCCCCATGCTTGCAGGTCTCGCCTCTGCTGCGCTACCTATGCTAGCCAAAATCGTGCTGCCTGCTTTGGGTGTGGGTGTCTTGAGCGGCTTTGGTAGTGCAGCCATCCAAAAAGCCGTGGGATCCGGATTATATCTCAAGAAGGGTGGGAAAGTATGCTGCGTGAAACCCCAGATTCGTGGTCTGCATCTCAGCCCAAGTACTTTGCCCAATACGTACGGTGATGGATTGTACTTGAAGAGTGGAAGTCGGCTCTACGATGGTAGTGGATTGATCTTCGGCCCCAATAGCCCCTTCAAGAGTATCCCCCTGCTAGGCATGCTTCTCTAGGGCCCTTAGATAAATGGTCGATGAAGTAGATGGTAGACTCGAGGTTTCCTGGATTCCGAGGTTGAGAAATATGCCCGCATGCTTCGCAACTATAAGCGACTGGATAACGTGGTCTCCACTATCCAAGCTGTAGCCTCCATCAGCAGTCTATTGCTTACCAGTGGCACCATGGGGTCGGCTTTGACCGGGATCGGTGCTGTGGCCTCCCTCCCCTTGGATCCCTCGCTTGCCTGAGTGCGACAACCACCCTAGTGCTCTCGCTGATCGCCAATCGAATCGTCAAGAAGAAGAAGAAGCATCGCGATACTATCCGCTTGGCTAGATTATATCAGTCTCAGCTCTCGGTTGAAGATCGTGCGCCTGTCGTCAGCCTGAAAAATTATTACAATGAGAAGGATAAGTTGCGTCAACCTTCTGTCCCCATTAGTGAAGAATTAAATGCGCATGCGCCGTAGGGAGGGTTCTTCCATTCGCGCCTCGCTCGGCTACGCCTCGCTCCTCGCTCATTCCCGAACCCTCCAGATCAAAAAAAAAATTCCAATCCGTTTTTGATTGGGAAATTTTGCGTCCTTACCCCTAGCCCTCTGGTATTTTTTTTACTTTCTCACCAGATCGTAGGAGAGGTATTGTCTATTGGATTTCTTGTTCAGCTTGTATCCGGTGCTCCGAACGTAAGCTCCTTGCAAGGGACCCTTTTCTTTGTTGAGCGTGGGGCAGGCCCACACTCTGGTGATTTCTCCTTCTCGATTTTCCAGAGTGAGAATCCTGCTTTTGCCGAATTTTCCGTCCACTTCTACCACCTCCAAGATCTTATAGATCACTCCAGTAGGCAAATCCTTCCATGTGATGGATTCCTGATTCTGATCCTTCATCCCTTCCTGGAAGGCATCTTCGCTGATAAAGTCATCACCCCCATCTTGGGAGATTTCGACGAATCCATTGTGTACGAAAGACATAATTCTTGTATTTACCATATGATCAATAGGAATGACGTCCGTTTGCATTTTGTCCTCGAGGTGGGGATTTTTATGCAGGATTTTGAATGAGTGGGGCAGAATCGGCCTTTTGGTACTACTTACGTGTTAACTATATCCGAACTTTTAGTAAATGTTGACTGTATCATTGCTGGATATTCTTTAAATACTTGTCAGTTCTGGTAGTTTTGAGAAAGGAAACATTTGAATCAGAAAATTTAATCATCAAACACCATTTTAAAGCAAAGCCCATACTGACTGTATGGAGAAAAAAGTCGAAATTCGTAAAAATAACTAATAAATGTTGACTGTATCCTGTTTTGATCTGTACATTTATTGAAGTGTTTGGCATAATTACAAATTATCCAGAGAGTACAAAGATGCTTTCGTACACTTCTAAGCAGTCCGTATTCCGTAGACTTGTAAGAATTTTATACAATTCCCTTAAAAGTGAGTGAAGTGCAAAAACTAAGGCTGAAGCGGTCATATTTTCACTGTCAAAATGTTTACTGTATCCGACGTTAGTCACGTGATTACCAACCCTGTGTACGAACGAACCAAATGTACATTATGAGAATTAATTCGAGGCTAAAACTCCTACACGCAGATTTAGGGGGACGACCATTTGATTTTCAAGGGGGGGGGGGGGGG
>MJUU01037557.1:106634-122052 GCA_002080025.1 Modiolus philippinarum
TGTGTTGACAATTCACCAATTTGAACTTTGTTTTTTTTTCTTTCTTTAACATTTGCTGCATACATTTTAAACCGTACCGTTTAATTCTGATCGGAAGCTTTAAAGAAAATTGAATCCATTCTTTTTTTCAATTCATTGTTTATAAAGCTTAAAGCCTCCTATCAGGAGGTAAGGACCTTTAGGGGGAAAGGTTTCATAAAAAAATAGCATTTTTGTCTCATGACCAATTACATGGTATACTTTTTCATGATCGACAGGTAATGTGATACAGTTTTTACTCGCTGCAGGGCCTAGACATGTACTAAAGAGGTGGTAAATTTCAGATGGTAATGTTTGAAATTGAGTTATGAGAAAAAAATAATGGTCTTTTTTGAAAATTGGTGCCCCAGAAAGGTAAAATCATACCCGAAAAGTCAGAATGCTGCATAAGCAGAAGCAGATCTGTGCTCCATTCATGCATATTTTCCCTCTTACCACCCAAATCCGAACCATTCCTCACTCGATTCGGTATCTAGAAGTAAAATAACAGTTTAAACTTGGATACCTAACCTTTTAAATTGTCCATTGGTTAGGGAATAAAAAAATTCGACCACATATATACCCCTCACCCAACAAACTCAGAATTTGGAAATTTTATTTAATTAACATATGTTGTTTTTGTCTCGCCCATGACGAATATTGAGGAAGGCGAGACTTAGGCCAAAAAGTATGTCAACATCGAAAACTTTAACTAAATACAGTTTATCGTAAAATGCTTAGATGTATAAACTTCATATTTGGTCTTACAATATATGGTAGTGTACATCAAGTGCTTTCCAACCATCACAGTCATGTGTTCTTGACCCCAATTTCATGGTCCACTTATCACGTTTAAAGTTATGGATTAGGCCTAGGTCAGTTTCTCAGCTACTATACATGGTAGGTCAAGGGCGGACTGGCGAGACATTTATTAGAGCCCACACTTGTTTAAATCATACCGGACAAGATAAAGGCAAAAATTTGACCACTGCCCTGGTATATTATAGTCTTCAGTGCACATTGTACACTATTTGAACTCGTACATGTTTGATTTTTGTATGTTCATAAATGATCAAACCTATCAACATTTGTTACAATCATTTGACTTTGTCCTGAACATAGTATTATTTGCATATTTCAGGATGAGACAGTGTGCTTGGAGTCCATGTTGAGGTCACTTTTTGTCATAAACTGAGGATTGACAGCATGCGAAATTGATTCAAGGAGTTAACTGCTACTACATCTGTACCTTGGAAATTAATACTGAAATGGTATTAAAACATTTGAAAGTGAACTGAAACTGAACAGGATGTAAAGAACATACATGTATTTTGAAAGTGGACTAAAAACTGAACAGAAATTCCTTTGTATGTGGTTAGTCTTCTATTAAATATGTTATTAAATGTGTTGACTGTTAGTCTTTTTTTCTCTTAGATGGCACTGAAACTATTTCCACACTGTGGAATTAAGTAAGGGAAAATGCATAATTTTAATTTTAAGATTAGTAAAAAAAAACATTAGTGTTATTGCACTGCTTTATCAAAGACGTGAATTTTTTTTTCATTTATTGTAAACACTGGATGAAATGATTGATTTACTGAAAAAAAGTCTCATTAAACTTGAAGTTTCAAATTTATTTTACATTACATCCATATTAAATATGTAGTTTAAGTATCAAAATGTAAATGCAAGTAAACTGGAAATTTATCAAGGTTTTCTTGCATTTAATATAAATTTTACTTGAAGTTTAAATGGTGAAGTAAATTAGTCTTAAATTTGTGAACTTATTTGTCTTAGTAAATGTAGTGTAAACTAACTTTAAATTAAAGATTTATTTAGGGAATAAACTTTAAAGTATTCTTATAAACTACAAATTAAATTTGAGTTTAATGCTAGTTTATTATTTCAGTAAATCAAACTTTTCATGTAATGTTTCCAAAACTATAGAAGATGAAGGTTAAGTGTAAATTGATAAATTGTTTGCCATGCTGTGGTGACTTCAAAGGGGGTGTTGAAAATCGTACGTTGAACGCCATTTTCAAAATGGCTGCCAAAAAAGGCAGGAAAATTCACCATTATTCGATTTCAATAAAATTTGGTTTCCAAAAAGATATTGATGTTGCGACTTCAGAACCAGTGTTGAAAATTGTTCGTTGACCACCATTTTGAAAATCGCCGCCGAAAAAGGCGGAAAAATTCAACGTTGTCCGATTTCAAGGAAATTTGGTTTCCAAAATGGTATTGATGTCGCAACTTCAAAACGAATGAAAAAATTGTTCGCTGAATGCCATTTCTTATATGGCTTGCAAAAATGGCGGGAAAATTCAACATTGTCCGATTTCAATGAAATTTGGTTTCCAAATTTGATGTTGCAACCTCTAAAACTGATGTTGAAAATTGTTTGTTGAACGCCATTTTCAAAATGGTCGTCAAAAAGGCAAGAAAATTCAACATAATGTCCAATTTAAATGAAATTTGGTTTCCAAATAGGTATTGATGTTGCGACTTCAAAACTGATGTTGAAAATTATCATTGCCCGCCATTTACAAAATCAAGTTTAGACTTCAAAACTGGTGTCGAAAGTGGTCCTTAGCAAGGACGTTTATGGTAAATAAAGCCAAAAGAAAAAAAAAGAAATATAGTAAAATATGATCAGACTTTAAACACAGTTCAAGATATTGGTGGTGTTCAAGCTACCAAAGTTTAAAAGACTAAAGTTCAACTGTATAACTTACAATGTAAGCTTGATTGTCGCAACTGAAAGCCAGTTGAGCAATACAGAATCCCAGGGACATAGTTTAACATTGGACTCTATGGGAAAAACACATTCAAAGACATTCTTCTCTGAAACTACTTGGTCATTTGGAATCAAACTAGATCACAGTAGGCCTTTTATGGTCTTCTTAAAAAATTATGTCTGACAAGTCTGCACCTCATCCAAGGTGGCCGCCAGCAGGGGACCATTGTTTAACATTGGACCCTTTGGGGAAAACACGTTCAAAGATTTTCTCCTTTGAAACTTCCAGAAAATTAGACACTTTATCATTAGGCTAATTTGGGCTACAATTTATGTAAGTCATGGACCAGGTGAGCTATACCTGCTCTTGAAAGCCTCTAGTTGGTGTCCTCTTTAATTTTGAAAATGTATTAGAAGTTGACTTGTTTAGGTTCACGGTATTTTAAAACTATAGATTCCCGGTAATTTGAAACGATAGATATAGTTACCGTGATTTTCCATACAGATCGATCTGACGTCACCAATTGTCCACAGAGGCAAGCCATACAACAAGAGGCTCACGCATTGAACCTGTATTGCACAAACTTACAAATTACTAATGTTAAACTACGTTCCGCGCTGGCAGTCAAGTTTTTTTTTATGGATCCAAAAACAGTTTGGTAAAGGAGATTCTGAACACATTTCTATAAAGTAAGGTTGAATTTGCTCCAAGGCTTTCAGAAGACATTATTTAAATATGATTTTCCATTTGTCAAGTGCTACACTATGTTCCGGACTGCCTGATCGGATCCTTGCTAAAATTGTTATAAATAGAAAAAAAAAGGGAAACGGGGAATGTGTCAAAGAGACAACGACCCAAAGGGGAGAAATAACAACTCAAAGCCACCATAAGATCTTCAATGAACGGTGAGAAAACCCCACACCCAGCGGCAGGTCGGAGTCGGCCCCTGAACAAAGAGCAATCAAGTCCAGCGAAATAAACATCATCCTAGACTCCTATAGACATAAAGTAAACTAACTAGAAAAAGGACAAGACACACAAAGTATTAATAAATTCCTGACTTAGGACAGGCGCAAACCTGATGCGGCGGGGTTAAACTAGTTTTATTGGATCCAAACCTTCCCCCTACAGCCAATGTGATAATCAAAAACCAATCGTAACAACAGTAAAATTCAGTTGGCAACAGGACTGAGTCAATTGTGAAAAATGAAACTGAAAGAACTAAATATACGGACAAAAACATGAAATCACAAGTGACTACTAACAGTTAATTGACATGCCAGCTCCAGACCCATCACCAACTGACAAAGTAAGTTATGTACCCTCAGTATACAGCTTCCACCAAGATCCCTTCCTGTGAGGAGTTTAGCATAATGATTTCATGTATATTGGAATACATAACCCGTGTCCATGCAATACAGATTTTAGAAATTTAGAATGTGTTTAGTTAAAGTGCAAAGACCCTATCAAAAAATCAATGTTAATACCAAAGAAGGCCATACGTAATGACTTGACGACAATACCGTAATTATAACCCTTATGAATTAGACGATTTAAAGGTTTTATAAGTTTGTTAGGCGAGTTTAAGTATTTTTTACTCTTATGTAAAACATTACCGTAAAATAAGGGATGTGAAATACCAGCCTTGATTAGATGTTTACAGGTTGCATTGTATTTATGAACTAAGTATTTATATCGATGATAAAATTTGTAGGTTTTAATTAGTTTGTGATAACGAAAACCCTGATGTAATAGTTTTTCAGTTATGAAAAGATTCCGTTCATTAAAATCGTAAACGTTATTACATACTCGAGCAAATCGAACAAGTTGAGATATATAAACACCATATGATGCCGCTAATGGAACATCGCCATCCAGAAATGGATAATTAACTATGGGAAAAGAAAAATCATCCTTTTTATCATAAATTTTAGTATCTAATTTACCATTCGTTATATCATAATTGATGTCTAAGAACGGACAATAATGATTATCAAAATTGGCTTTATTCAAAGTAAGTTCTTTAGGAAAGATGTCCTTGTAATACGTATTGAAGTCGTCATTATTTTGATAAGATTATGTGGTAAGGTAGTATAGAGGTTAGAGAAATCAAAACTTTCAAGGGATTCAAAAGGGGCATTATAAGCATTCAATTTATCGAGAACTTCCAATGAAATTTTTACACTCTAAAAATGATTGACACCACTGTTTTCATATACTTTGTTACAGAAATTTATAACCAGGTTTTTAATAGCAGTCAAAGTATTAGTGAGTATAATAGAAACTTTAGTTGTAGATCAGTGACTAGATGACAAAATGAACCTAGATTTATATGGCGTTTTGTGGAGTTTAGGAACCCAGTACATAGTTGGAACTGTTTTACTATCAGGTTTAGCCTGTAAAGATGTGGCTGTTAGAAAATGTATGTTTGTAATTTCACTTTCCGTTAATTGGGTTAATTGAAAAGTATGTGAACTGGTAATTTCTTTTTGTAGTATACCCTGGCGTTTAAGTTTTCCTTTTTGTCAAATTGGAACAAAGTAAAGGCCCTTTCCTACAAAAATGTATATACTTCAAGATGAAGAACAACAATAAAAGCGTTGTTCCATTGCTTATTTACCATGTATTTGTAGAGACTTTGTCTCATTTGCATTTACTCCATATCCCTTCATTGATAATATACTTCTAGTCCAGTTCAGTTATATTTGTTTCAATAGATTTGGTGCAGATAAAAAAAAATGATGCTTTCCCAAAGGGTCCGATGTTAATACAATGAAGATTTTGAAAAAAAAAAAGACAAAAAAAACTCTTAAGACCTACTTGATATTCGGCAACCGTGTTATTGGATAATGACGAAATGAGAAAATGATTGTCTATCCAACATTCCTGTAAAATTTTGTTGAATTAAGTGGTTTCAGAGGAGATTTCACTGCACGAAATGATACATTTATTGGAAAATTAAATGCATCTTATATGAACATTAAATTTCAAATTTAGAAATATAATACAAGTTTATTTCTCTTGAAAACTTCTCATTTACTTTAAGTTTACATTAGGTTTAATTTTACAATTAAATTCCCAAATTTACACCCCATTTAATGTCAAGTTTAAATTTGTTTAAACTTCAGGTTTAATACATATTAAACTTGTATAAACTACAAATTTAATTTCTGATTTAAGATATTTTAAATTTGTATAAACTAGAAATTTATTTTTGATTTAATATATATTAAATTTATATAAACTAGAAATTTATTTTTGATTTAATATATATTAAATCTAAATAAATTAGAATTTTAATTGACTAATTCTTACCATTAAATCTGTTTAAACTAGTAGAATAATTAAGTTTAATGAGCAGTAAATTCTTATAAACTTGTAATATACATTGGTTTAAACCTTAATTTATCAGTATTTAATTTGTGTAAACTGCAGTAAACTACAAATTAAATGGCAACTGGAAATGTGAGTATTTTCAAATCGATGGGTGTCAACATATGGGAACAACACCAGATATTGGTACTTGGACTGGTACCGCCAGTGGAGAAAATCAATGAATTTTAATCGTAAAGGGAACTTAGTACTAACTAAGCTAGTACCAAGTTTCCTGTACAGTAACTGTTCAATGCTTCTCTCCATTGATGGTACCAGTCTTAGTACCCAATATCCTGTGTTATTCCTATATACATTGGGTATTATATCAGGTATATTCCGATGTGCTCTCATCTTCTTCATTGGTTGACAGAAATCCAAAACTGCATAATTGTGGATGATTTAATGAATGAAAACATCCATTGTCCATTTTGGTCAGTCACATAACATTTGTAAATTGTTGAGCAGCTGAAGTTAGCTAATTGCCAGTATATACATGATATGAGAACACTGGTCCAATCTGAAATTCTTTTATTGATAGATTGGCCGTATGTTGGATATGAACCCAAAACAAAATTGATGTGTGAAAAATAGAAAACAAGAGATAATGAAAAATGAAAGTCATACATCTCTAACATCAGAGTGAAATAGTAGTGCTTCAATTGCCATGATATTTCTGAAAAAAAGACCCCCTCTTTAAAGAATCTCAAAGTTAGATAATGAAGGCTGAATATATTACAAGGAATCACCAAAATATAGTTAAGCAAGAAATCAAGAAGGCATCAGTCTTCAATATTTAATAAAATAAAAATTTATCCCAATTAATAATAGAAAGTATATTATAATATCTAAGTTAATCAAACATTTTCATTGGTGTTACAGTACGGTAGTTCATGTATTTTCATAAAAATAATCAATGACAAAAATAATATGGATCAATAAAGCATGAAGTTTTCTTATCATTTGTTTTAAAATTTTTAAAGCCAGTTCACAAGTACAGCAGTAAATAACTCTTTGTTTTAAAAAATGGATTATCTCCCTTTAAAAACTTTCTATATTTTTAATACAAATAAAGATGAATTGCCTCCCTTATACTACTGTAAATAAATTTCTAGTAGAAAGTTTAATATATGGTGGGAAAAGGGGTTTTAAAATTACCATTTTTTATTACCAAACCAAAAAATTAATTTGAAAAATTATTGAATATAAAAGATAACTCTTATATCTGTTGTATTCCAAGATAACAACAAGTAATGCTTAATCCATATAAAGACATGATACGATTGCAGCATAATAAAAAAGTGGTTTAAATATAAAGGAGTTGACACAAAATGACTGTGGACGTAATACAGATGTTGCCTAAAATCTGATTACAGAACCCCAGTAACACAATGACAAAAATTACTAATGAAAATCAGAAATTCAGAGAAAAGGATGATAGTCCATTTCAAAAACGACAAAACAAAAGCAAAAAAAAAAGAATTATCTCCCTTTCCATGATAGAATATCATTTTTCATTAAAACAATAAAAGTCTTTTTTTTGTTACCTTCCAACCATGAATCATTTTGTAAAAATAAAAGAATGTGAGCTTATTTTGATATTTATAAATTATAAATATCACATTAAAGAAGCAAATTGTAAATTAGGGCTGTTCCAGAAAAACATACATGGGACGGGGGGAAGGCACTTTCAAATTGCTGCTTTTGGTGAGTGTTATTATTCAAGTCAGAATTCATGAGCAAATAGAAAAAAATCCTATATTGCATCTATGGGTGGTCATGACAATTTTTAAGTGCCTCCCTCCCGTCCCATGTATGTTTTGCTGGAACAGCCCTTAGCCAGAATTAGCAGGTGAATTCCTATTATCTTATGATACTGCTCCACTTAAAGATTTGTTTTGTCAAAAAATATATGTGTATAAAAACTATAAAAGGGACATCAACCTTAGCTGAAACATGACATAAATAGCTTGAGTTATTGTTATAATGTTAAATTTTGCAACACATACAGAAGTAAATCAAAAAATTGAATATCTGACCAAAAAAACAATAAATAAATATTAAAATATCTATCAGTAATAAAAAAAAAGTAAATAAAAACATTTTCATATAATTCATATAATTTAACATAGTTAACACCATTGTGTGCTAATGCATTACAACATAGACTTTCATTTTTTAAATCAAAAGAAAATATGCCTATACTCAAGAAAAAAATGATCAGCAAGCACTAGGAGTTATTCCCCTTTATACACTTACACTGTACTAGAATTTTACTATTTGAAGAACAATCTATAAAAACTAATTTGTACATGTTCAGAATATTCAAATCCTTGTGTACAATATAGTTTAAATTATAACACTTCTGTACATGTACATGTTGATTCATTTCAAAATGTTTCAATTACATATATATATAATATGTACATCAACACTAGAGCCTTAATAACAATTGCCTAAGAGTTATTTCCCTTCCATCAGAACAGGAATTTTTAACAACTATATATATCCATAATTCCATATTTCAGTTTTAATTCCTTATGATCTGAAAATTCTGGTGACTAGAGAAGCATTATCCTAGAATTATATGATGTTTCCATAATTCCAATAGTCCAATAAGATCTTAAACATACAAGCTCTGGTCATTTCTTGTCAGATGTTGTTAACTGTTATTCACAAATGATGAAATACTACATTTGTATACCTACAGAATAAAAAAAAAAGAAAATTAAATGCAATACTGGTTACATTTTTTTATTTTTTTAATGTTAAAAAGCTAAGTCATCTTAATGAATAAATTGAACAATATGCCTTATTTTGAGTATCATAAAAATTGTACATGTCAAAATCTAATATCTGTAAAGTAACAATGAAACCTTCATTTTTATGCAAATTTATCTAAAACATGTACAAGATGTGTGATACCATATTTATTGTCAGAAATAAGCCAACAGAGCATATAGTGTAAAACTGATTCTGTCTATCTGGACAGTCAGACATACTATCAGAACTAATTTGTGAAACTTCTGTAACTTAAGACAGATCACAACATTAACAGATCTAGAGGGGGGTTTTAGGAGGTTGACCCCCTCCCCTTTTCATGAAAAAAAAGTAATTTTGATGCAGAATTCAAGCAAAAATGACAAAAAGTAGCACAGAACTCCCCTTTTCTCTGGAATCTCATTGGAACTCCCATTTTTCTAAAGCTGGATCCACCATTGCATATTACAAGGTGAATATTATTTTCATTCTTGCGCTTTCAACATAACAACATATAAAATTGTCATGCAGTCTTCACACAAAAAATAATTACATTCGTTCTGCTTCGTATGGAAATCCACGTATTTGATTGGTTACGAGTACTTCCGATCATTTCCGTAACTGTGTTTTATCAGTCAATAAAACTACAGCAGTATGTGACTCCTTGACAACGACAAAAGTAAACAAAGACAGCGGAGAAATCCAAACTAGGAAATGGTGCATTATCCACCAATTTCATTACGTTATCTAACGTGAAGACTTGCATTCCATTTACGGAATATAATTATAAGTATTGAATGCAATATTTTGTAGTTTTATTGTCGTGTAAAAGGGTGGACCATAGCACATTTTTCACATAAAGCGCTAGCGCGCTTCATTCAAAATGTGCTACGATCCACCCTTTTAAACTCCAATAAAACTACAAAATGTTGCATTCAATTCTTAATTGATCATAGAAATTTTTGCATTTACATTGTCTACTAAAGTATAAAATGAAATTTTGTGATGACACAAGGTGTCTTTAAATATAAACTACTTTGCTACTTTAAATATACAGAACTGTTTAGCTATATACCATAACAAGGATCATCATTATAGGTGGCACAGGCTCTTCATGGTAACAAAAAATAGTCAAAACATTCCAAAAATAACAAGAAAATAACTAATCACCTTTTGTTGTTCATTAATAATCATGATAATTGTCATATTTGTAAGTATTTATAGCCTTCTGATCCTGCCTCTTCCACTGTTCCTATACTTCTCAACTTCTGTAAGTACAAATTGTCCTGTAAAACAAAGTAATAATAATTTCAATATTTATTTGTGAAATACAACTGGATACAGACATACATGTACTTTGTCCAACAAGTTTCCTTTCAAGTTAACTAGCAAGCACCTCTCGGTTATCTTGGAACAGTCAAAGAAATTCTGCAACAGTCAATACCAGAACACTAGTACGGTTACCATGTGAAAGCAGTACAAGTCGTCACTATTTGGTAATTTCAGTCTGTGCCAAAAACTTTTTCATTCACTAGCCCTAAGGGGCTAGTAACGTCCCCTGTTGTACTAGCCCGAACTCAATGTCACTAGCCCTTATAGAAGATTCTTTGTTAATAAGGTACAATTTTAACTAGCCCACCGTGCTAGTGACTTCAAATTTTTACTAGCCCGAGACTGATTTTACTAGTCTCGGGCGTAGGGCTAGTGGCTAAAGGCACAGACTGTAATTTTGTGCTAAATAAATTTTTACAAGCAATTTGTAACACTATGCTAGAACTAATTTCTTTAATCTATACATTGCCTGTATCATGTGTATATTAAATCATCTGCATAAGATTTTGTTATATGTTGGTGCCAAGGTAATCCATTTTTTCTTTCTAAATCTAGGATTCAGGGGATTGACTTGTATCTGACCTCACTAAGTCACTCTAATATTTTTTTCTGATTAGTATTGGTATAATTACATGATTGTTCCAATGATACATGTACATCAGACTATGGTTTTATGAATACCCTAGAATTGGAAAACACTTGATAAATCCTAGATTGTTTTCTTTCTCTTAACAAATATTTTAAAAGCATATATGAACAGATTTTTAATCTAGACTACATTTACAATTGTACCTCAACAAAAAGTATAATAATTATCAGTTTACAATAAAAAATCAGAACAAGAATATATGTGTCTAACGGACACAATGCCCCGCCTTGCAACTATTTTGAACCATGTTATATTTTGTGACCAGAAAAGCATGAAGTTGGTTTCATTGATATATTTTTGTTATGATTTTTGTTTAGTTATACCCTAATGGGTATATAATTTAATGGGTGTTTAATGCTTATAGCATACATCCTTCACAGGAATGCAACTTAAACCTCAAACTATCCCCCTTTTTTCTGTAATAAGTGAAGCATGAAGTTGGTTGCATGGGTAAATATTTGTTATGTTTTTTGGTAATTTATAACTTAATGTGTATTTATATAAAGTTTAATAATAAAAACATACATCCATCACAGAAAAGAAACTTAAACCTGAGGTTAAATCTTATACTACCCCCCTTTTCCCATGATCAGTGAAGCATGAAGTTGGNGGTACTATCTGTCCCGTTTCCCTATAGTATAAAAACATACAAATTAAACATTTTAAAAAGCATTAGTTTTCCAGCCGCACCTCTTTTTCTAAACCATTGCAGGTATTGATTTAACATTTCGTGTGGGTATACCTCTTCGAATTTACAGATGTATTTCGTCTTGCGAACTTGGTTCTAATCCACTTATTTTGACAGGGTTATGGACCTTCCAAGAATCAGAAAACTTATGTTTTTTTACTTTTTCGCTGTTGTTATAAGCAAAGCCTTCTTTTAAAGGTTCATCATTGTTGTATATTACTGCTACGCCCCCCTCATAGGTCACANTTTTTTTTTTGGTTTAATATTATAACCTAGTGTGTTTTTTATACAGAGTTTCATGATAATAGCATACATCCTTCACAGAAAAAAAACTTAAACCTGAGGGTAAGCCTAACTTGGGACGGACGGACAGACCCAAACACTGAATTCCCCCTTACCATTGTAGGTGGGGCAAAAAAATACTGAAATTACTAATCAAAGATAGATGTTTTATTACAATCTGACTTAAGCGCAAGTATTCTCATCTATCCAGTTTTCGACCTAGTAAGCGTCGATTGTGACGTCATAATTTTGGTTGAAAAGCAAGTTTAGGTCGAATACTGAGTGGGTCGAAAATAGGATGTTTGGCAATATAGCTCTACCAAGTAAATCTCTTTTAATTGATTGATTAGATTAAGAGTTTTACATACAATGTCAAGATGGACTAAAATGACCCATCACTCTCACAAGCACTTGTTTCATAAAAAATATCAGTCCCTCCCGGGTAAGAGAGGGACGGACTAACATTTTTTATGAAACAAGTGCCTGTGATCACTCTCAAAGACCCGTTATCTAGAATACGTTTATACTAGGGGAATATTAAACTACCTGTGAATGTATCGATTTATGTTATATTTCTTTTGCATTGACATTTTTGTAATATGTTGGCAGTTTGAATTTCTTGGAACCGGAACTGTCTAATGACCAAACGAATGGTTAGTCTAATGACCAAATGAATGGTTTGCCTAATGACCGAAGCCAACAACCAGGCTTGTTCAAATACCGGGGAACAACGATCCTGACGCGATATTGTATGCTTTATTTATGATTCAAACGGTATGATATAGTTTGTAAACAGGAGGGTACTGATGTGCGTAAAGTAATATTTAGACCAACCATATTCATAGATTTTGCTAACGCGAAAAAAGCAACCCTTTTCAATACCAAACTTTTGCAACCGATTCATCATCAGTTTGAGGGTGTAAAAAAATTAATTGTAAGCTATTGACTTATTCCAAAGTAGAATTTGGACCTATTTTCAGTACTGTTATATTTCTTCTGATATCATATATTTCAAACCCGGGCAAACAGTCCCTTTTGGGCTGCGTGGCACCCACTTTGTGACACCCTTAATACCTTACAATATATTGAAAGTTAACCCTGTTTTGTAAATCTGCTCATAATATTTGAAATTATAAAGCATATTTGTAGAACCAGTAAGATAGAGGTAGGCCAACTTGTCTCCGTTTTACACCATATGTAAGAAAAGCAGCTATTACGCACTCGTCCCGTTTTTTTTAACTAGTATCAAAAGAAAATGTATAGAATTGTAAATCTGCAGAATTAAATCGTCAACTGTAATTTAACTGTTTGTTGTTCATTAAAAATAAGTTATTTGTCGATTATTCAGTTTTAATCTTTACTGATTTAAAATCAATTGCCTACATTTTACAAAATACAAACTTAGCTCCTAACAAAACTGTACATATATTTCTTTTCCTAGTCCTTAGCCATGAACCATAACTACAATCTCACACAATATTATTCCAAAAGTGTACCTTTGTTGGTTTGATTTACCAGAGAATATAAAACCGCATTTTTCTGGATATACATATGCATTAAGATAGCATTTTAGAATTTCTCCGTAACGGAAAATCGTGTTTGTTTTACTAGTATGTGCATAATATTTAAGCTTGCAATACCAAGCTTTTTATAAAGCACATCTTGTTGTAGGCTTGTTATAAATATACGAACGAAAATATGCTTAAATTTGTTGCAATAGCCACAAGATAATGAAGAAGTGGTCCTCCGTAACAACTGGAATGCTAATTTCTGTGTTGACTTAATTCCATTATAATTACTTTTCAACATTTTTTAAGTCAAAATGCATGACTTACAATATTGGATTGGGTGAACCATGGACTGTTCAACTAAGCATAACTTTATATGCAATAACACAAACAGTGTATAAACTGTTGTGATAAACACTTACCATACTACTTGAACTAGCTAGCATCTGGCACTGCCATGTGTCCTCCTCCTCCTAACTACATTTCTACATGTAGTCCGGCATATCTGTATTGGTCTGTATTTTCACGCATGCAAGGAGTGGCCAAGGTAGTTCAAATCCGTGATCGCGGCCACACTTTCACATACGAGAGAGAAAAAATCTTATTTTTTGTTAGGTAAAGAAATTGCATATCTTATCCAAAACTACACCGACCCCACAAATGTTTACTGAGGAGGATGTGATTGCCATGCCTCAATTTTTAATTGACAATATATTTTTCGAATTAGGAGGATATGTTTTCCAAACAGACGATCGGGATAGTAATGAGGACTTATTGTTCGCCGTTTCTAGTAGATTTCTTTCTTTATACGCGTGAAGCCAGGTTCATACAAGTTTAGAAGAAAAGAAGAAAAAAAATCTAGCCAGATCTCCCAATTTCAATTTCCGCAACATAAATGGTGTTTTACATGTATATCTTTGAACAATCCTCTATTTAAGGATCTACCCAAACAGGCTCGGATCCAGGGAAATAAAAAGAGAGGATTCCGATTAAGAAGGGAAAGGAAATTTCGCCGAGCGGAGCGAGGCACGAAAAGTTTTTGGGTATTTCTTAGTTAAACATCAGGATATTCATTAAAAAAATACATGATTGTCAAAATAAAAGGGAGTTCCAGCCCCCGGGACACCCCCTTGGATCCGTCAATGCCAAATTAACTGTACATTTAAAAAGGAACAACTGATACACCTACAGCAGCGTCATAGCTTTACCTTTACATTTATATTGACAAATCGGTACACTTAGCATCCAAACTTTAAACGTGATGATTTTGACTTTCCAACTGTGAACTTTCCATTTTTAGTATAGTTATATACCCCCATTTCCATCATATGGAGTCTACATTTCACAGCTCATTCGCTGCTTACGTATATGTTATGTATACGGCAATTTCGCCAACACCCCCAAACTGAGCTAGTTAGCCAGGGTTATGTTCAACAACTGTTTTCATTGTCACTCATAAAGTTTTATGGTCGTCATCGCGATTTGACGGACCATTACTATGTGTCTATATCACAAATGAAGATGGACATCTTACAATAGACCCCAAGTTACTACTGGATTGACACATACGGAGTTTGACATTACACCGGAGTGATACGGGCGTCACATATGAAGCAGGTCATACTAACCCTTCCGGAGCACCTGATAACACTCCTGTCTTTAGGACTTTTCACTGTTAGGGTCGATGTAGTTATAGAATCTATTTATATACTACAAATTATCAACGGATTCAACCGTAATTACTCTCAAGCCAAGAAAGTGACGGGCGGACAGGGGTATCTATTTCCTTTCTCCAAACCTCTTGCTCCTTTCTCATGTCTCCTCTCTCCTTTCTTCTACCCCTCTTTCCTGTCTCCAACCCCTTTCTCCCGGTCTCCCTTTCATTTTCTTTTCTCCCTTCTCTCTTACTCGACCCTTTTCTCCTTTCTCCCGCCCCATTTCTCCCGGTCTCCCTCAATCCTGTCCAACTCATCGAAAAATTAGAAAGGAGAAAAGAAAAATCAAAGGGAGACCGAAAGAAAGGGGCGGGAGAAAGGAGAGATGGGATGAATAAAGGAGAGAGGGGACGGGG
>MJUU01037559.1:0-11863 GCA_002080025.1 Modiolus philippinarum
GGAACCTCCGTGCAAAGTGTAATTCAATACATATAACAATTTACCAAAGTCAAATAAATGGAAATGCAACTTCCAACAATTAAACTTTCATTTAAAGAACACAGTATTATCACAACGATATACTTCTAATATACTAAACCAAGGTGCCGCAACCCGCACCTAAAATAAGTGCAACCCGCACCCAAACTATTTGCAACCCGCACCTAAACTACATGCAACCCGCACCTAAACTATTTGCAACCTGCAACCCTGACTCTTACGATATACAACCAGCGGGTGTTACAACCCGCACCTAAATTATTTCTCCACCCGCACCAGATATTACCAATCCCAGGGTCTTTACAATAAGGGCCAGCTTTTATAATATAAATATGAACTAGGACACAAACTATAAATTGATACAAATAACACGACTGAAACTACGGGGTTACAACCCACACCCGGATCTCAAAGGTCAGCCAACTGGCACAACCAAACTAAATTTAAACTTCCCTGCTACGGGACAAATTCAACATTACTATGGATGTAGCTAAAGAATTGATTTATCTACTCCTTGACACAACAATAGGGGACTTCCGAGGGATGTATCCACCAATTTTGGACTAGCGCAACCTGCGGGTGGTAAACAACAAAAATGGCGATTCTAGTTGCAACCTGCCACTAGACAAATTTTACTGCTAGAGCACCCCCTAGGTTGCAAATATAGTTACACTAAAAACAATTCACACCTCTTCCTTTTTCCTATAGTCAGACATAGCTCTCCTTGTTATTATTTTTTTTTTCTGTCTAACACTGAAACTTTCTCAAACTGACTTTCTTTTTTTTTGTGGTCAGATAAAGCAGAGATCATCAAACAACACAAATGTATCTACCAATGTTTTCTGACGAGTGCACATGTATCATCTACCTGATATAATTTTCGAGTAACAGAAGATTTGATTTCTCATAAGTAAGTGTGTTGAGGAATAAATTAAGCAGGTAATAATGAATGCCATTTTTTCTTTTATCTGTTTTCTTATTATGTATGGGAGGTGAAAAATATTGTTAGAGTACCAAGAACTGTGCAGAGTGGTATAACAACAATTAAAATTTTAAGTCTTGGTATTGGGAATATGTTATATGAGCATACTTCCCTTATTCTGACATCCATGGTATCCCTCCCTTGGTGCCCGTACACTGTCATGTTTGAACAGTCCTCTTTAGTCAACACCTTTTCTATTATGTTAAAACAGAATTTCTCTGCCATTTTCCTGCGATCTGATTTTTTTCTTAGCTTTCCTGGCAGAATAGCAGATCTGTTCTTTTAGTGAAGCTGTATTTGGCTTCACCAAAGTAAGACAGACATACAACAGTAGAGGTACTTTTGCATTATGCTTCTGATGCAGCCATACCTTGAAATAATAAAAAAAAAATGTCTTTTAATCAATAATTAGTCAATGAACACAAATTATTGCAATCAAAATGGGGGTTGCATATTTAAGGGTTTTAATAAAACAACACATCATACATGTATCATTTAACCTTATGAACTGCGTAGACCCATGATATCACCACCAATGAATGTCCCACATTATATCATTCTCTACACTTAGTTTCTTAAGCATTGATTTAAGTGTTCAATTTCGGTTTTGCCTTTATCTGCCAGATAATCAGGTTACGTTTAGCCCCTTTAATCTTCATATTTTCATACAGCTGTTTTAAAAGTTCATTGGTTAAATTTGAACCGTGTTTAGATTGTCTTTGGACTTCCTACTCTACTAAATAAACCAATTAAACAGTAAGCTATACTTTGAGCGTCACAACTTATGCTTCTGGATATTTAGTTGAGTTATCAACTATTGTCAGTATACATTTTGACTCCTTTCTTTGTACGGTTCAAAGGGCCAACAATGTCCATTGATATTTTGAAAACCGACTTATTGATAATTTGAGTTCAGTCGATTGGTGCTTTTACATTACTACGTTTAGCCAATTTCTGATTGTTTTCACAAGCATCACAGTGCTCACTGACATCTCTAAAAATACCAGGCCAATATAACTCCTTCAAGTCTCTCTTTTGATTTTATGCCACCGCCGTTCGGCGACGGGGGCATTAAGTTTTACCCTTGTCCGTACGTACGTCCGAAATTTTCGTCAAAGATTTCTCGGCTTATGTATGCAGGAATGATTTGATATTTGGTCTGAAGCTTTGGTATGATGAGTTGTACCGTGTCTCCCCTTTTCAAGTCCGTCACTCATCTACTTCCTGTTTGCCGACATAACCCCGCCGCAGCAGGTTTGCGCCTGTCCTAAGTCAGGAAATTTATTAAGCCTTTGTGTGTCTTGTCTTTTTTTCTAGTTCGTTTACTTTATGTCTAGGAGTCTAGGATGATGTTTATTTCGCTAAACTTGATTACTCTTTATTCAGGGGCCGACTCCGACCTGCCTTGGGCGTGGGGTTTTCTCACCGTTCATTGATGATCTTATGGTGGCTTTGGGTTGTTGTTGCTCCCTTTTGGGTCGTTGTCTCTTTGACACATTCCCCGTTTCCCTTCTTTTTTCTATATCTGTATGGCGGAGGCATATGTTTCCCATGGACACATTTTCTTTATTTCAACTCTAAGATGACCTGCTAAGGGTTGATCATACGGTAACTTTATGACTGATTTACGCAAACATGCAGGAAGACAACTTGAAGCCATACCTTAAAACTGTCACTTTCTACGTAAAACATCCTTATCCCAATAATATGCTTTCTGTACAGTTTCAACGCTGTATGCATTCTGATATGTTGGATCTTCCTTTTGCAATCTATATAAATTTCTTTATTAACCATGCTAATGTCTTTAATAGCCGGAATCTGATCCCACTCTGACCTCAGTTGAACTTTCGTATATAGTTTCATCACTTTCCTTTAATTCACTGTGATTTTCACTTTTTTCACTGAACCAGTCATGTGGTATTACCCCACACTCATTTATTTTGTCACTAAGTTCTAGCTGCTTAAGTTTCTGTCTTCTGAACTGCGACCTGGTAACAACATTAATTTGCTTTCTGTTAATTACACCCATACTTAAGAAAGCATCTGCCATTTAAGGCCATGATAAAAAAAATAACCTAGATTCTCATCATCACCCGTCCTCGATTTTTTTTTCCATCAGCCTGAAAAAAATTATTCTGACTTTGTCCAATTAGGGTAAATTTCTATTAAAATGACAACATAATTCACAGAATTTGGTATAAAATATATAATAAAATTCGCCAAATGACAACATAATTCGCAAAATTTGGTAAAAATATCAAATAAAATTCGCCATCCCGCCCCATATTGTGAGAAATAATGGATGAGAATCTAGTAATTATTAAAATTATGGCGTTAAGTCGGGTACAAGTCCTACTTGCACATGTCGTCGGTAATATGGCGTTTCAAGAAAAACATGGCTAGCTTAGCCTCATAAGTTGTTTACTGTCCATCTTAGACACAACTAAGTTTTCACGAATCAGTGTCATTGAAGCACCAATGTCCTTTACGAATGAAATTTCCTGCTGATTTAATCTCTTGGGAATACGTATAAATCTGTCTTGAATGTTCGCAAAATTTGAAGTTAAGTAACTTTTCCTTGACATATGACGGCATGATATCCCCATTGCTTACATTTTAAACACTGAACATGTTCCTGTTGTTTGTTGAATTTAGGAATTTGAGATGTTTGATGTTGTTACTGCTATTGTCAGTATGTCAACGGATTCATGTCGGGTAAATGTTCTTGAGATAAATGTGACCAAGAAGGACAAAATCAAACATTTCTTTAAATTGTCCGATTTTGTTTCAGTTTTTTTTTTTTGCAGCGGGTGCCATATGAAAAAATAACATAGCGCTTCAACATTAGATTTTTCATTACTTCTTTTCTTTCGGAGCTATACGGTGTCACAATTGCAAAGTAGCAGATCACCTAAAATTTTTAGTTTTTTCTACCGATTTTTATGGGTTTTTTTTCCTTTTGGATTTCTCTTGTTGTAAGCGTCTCTTGCCGTTTCCGAGCAATAAGGGGTCAAATGGGCCAAAATTGCAAGTTTTCAAAATAAAAATCTTTAGATTTTGACAGGATCTTTTTCTTTTGATTCCTTTTAATGAAGGCTTTTGGTAGATAGAATGTCAACAGATTTCGTGTAACTCTTATTGTTTCTGAGCTCTAAGGGATTAAACGGGTTAATTTAATGTTCAAAGTTCTACATTGTGTCCAAGTTATTATCATTCCTATTTACTTACTGTGTCAAGCTCTTTACTGTCTCAACATACTTATACAAATTTCAGTGGTCGAAATGCTCCGGGCGTATATATGCTGCACTTGGTATAGCCCTGTAATCAGTATTGTATTGTTCCATCATTGATATCTCCATTTATTTTAAAAAGATGAAAATACAAATAACTAGCAGTGCAATGTATAATTTTTGGCTTCTTAAAAACAAGTTTTTACAATGGGTGCATTCTTTGGTGACACCGGCTATTTGTTTATTTATTTCAGAATAACTGAAGAAAAGATAACAGGAAACACTTACAATGGCCGACAACTACAATCACATGCCACAATCTACCAGGGAACTTCACAAGAAAAACAATAAAATGACAAAAGACAAACAAACACAATAGGAACTCGGAATAGCCGGAATTGGTACCGGCGCTAACAAGAGTAAGCAGAGGGTTACTCCGGTTTATGGGTACTCAAAACTTCCCGAAGGGTTTGGTAAAGAATCATCATGAATTTAAGTTGACATCGGCAGTATCAGTGAGGGGCCAATATAACTAAAATCTTCAGGTTTGGAATTCAAAAGCCAATTTATCGGAATCACGAAGAATGTCCTGTCAATATCCCCTATTACGTAAAGAATGTAAGTTAAAGTCGTCAAAAGTAGAACAAACGCGTGCGAATCGACCTAGTTGAGATATAATCTCCCACGTATGATGGAGCTTCAGAAAAGTCACCATCAAGAAAATGGAAATTAGTTATAGTGAAATAAAAATCATCCCTTTAATCATAGATTTACTTTTTCCAGAGTCAACGACGATAGAGCAAGAGATGGGCAGTATTTATGATTATTGTTTGCTTTTTTAAGTTTCAGTTCTTGTGGGGTGGGTGAATGACGTCTAAAAACTGAAAATTGAAATAAGTTAATCACTGTTTTGTACCTTTCCATCCTGTAGTTTTTTTTTCATGAAGTCCCGTTCGTTACAGAACAGACAAAAAAGTTATGCAATGAGAGGTGCACAATTTGTACCCACGGTAATTCCAATGACCTGTTAATAAACAATGTTGCGAAAACGAACGAAAACCTTGTCTAGCAGAAGATTCAGTACCTTAATCATGTCATTTGAAGTCCAGAAACAATGATTTATGTTATATAAGACAAGAATCCTTGCTTTTTTAATAAACTAACATTAGACCTGAAAATTTGAAAGATCATTTAATAAGCTGTCCCAATTTTGATTTAATCAGTTTTATCAAGGGTTGTCTAAAGTAAAGAAAAATCACAGTAATAGACGAAACTTGTGTTTTTATTAATTTTAGTTTATCTAGAACTTCAATGGATTTTTTTTTTACACCCCAAGGATAATTTAAACTAGAGTTGTTTATAATTTTTTTTCACAGTAATTGATGACTAACCCTTTAATACATGTTAATGCACTGGTTTAATGGATGGATAAATAAGTGGTAGAACAGTTACATGTGTACTCGATGCCGAAATAAAACGATGTTTGTAGGTATTTTTGTGAAGTTTAGGAGCCCAGTACATAATAAGCAAGTTGATATCTTTAGGTGCAACTTGTATTATTTCTGTATCGATGTATCGCTATATTAATTAGTACATTCGAAAGTGTTTAACTTTGAAAATTCATTTTGTTGGACATCATTTCTTTCAAATAATAGAAACCTTGTTAGAGCTTTAACGACTGGTACAAACACAATATTTATTGCTAAGATCTCCTAATTTTAACTTAATTCTGTTTACGGACAGCTTAGGCTGCGACTCTTTATGAAAAATTACCATTATTAAAAATTATTCTGTTGGTAACATGCTTTGTTACACAATTATTAAATACAAAATAGTGGCCATAACAAAAGACAAAACAAGACCAGAAATCATACGTATAAACACTTCAATTTCCAGGTATATCAGACAGAATTAGTGCACAGACAACAAATGAATGGAACTTAAGGTCACGCCGTAGTTAATTACTAGATCCTGATTCCAATTGTCCCATCAAAAATCGGCATGTCTTTTTTTTTTCAAAACTAAAAATATTTCCGTTTTACTTTCGTTTTGATTCACAGAAAAAAAGAGGACCTCCAGAACCAGTAAGATGTTGTTTGACACTGTTACAACGTGATGTTAAATTGCAGAAAAATACCTTAATGCCTGATACAAACAATATTTGATTTAAAAAATATAAAGAAAAACAATTTATGGGACTTTATTCATCAATTTTAAGGCAATTTTTCACATGTCGCGCTCTAACTTGACAGCCTTTTAGTCAATTTGCTGAAATCTTTGTAAAGCTATTGAGTACCATGGTCTCACGATCTGAATAAGTTTTCGTGAAATTTCATTTTTTCTTGCAAGAGTTGTAGGACTTTATTCGGCAATTTTTCATATGTCGCGCTTGTTGTATTTTAATTTAAGGACAACGAAATCACATATAGATCTGCAAGGTTCACGACTGGCGTATCATGGGACTTGGCGCAGCCGATTTTTATTTAAGAATTTTATCAAATTTATTGGGAGATGTATTTACTTACAGGAAGAGGAAGCAATGGAAAGAACACTGTATGGAGGACAAACTGTTCCTGTTAAAGCCATAATGTTTAGGGACAGAACAGGTCAAGCCAGAATCAGCTTGGGGAGAGAGCATGCTAAGATAAGCATGCCTGTATCTGGTTACTTCCAAATTACAATTCTTAAGGTGAAAGAAGGATACAAAGGGGAGCAACAGCTCAATTCATCTACCAGAACAAAAATAATTGCAGGATAATTTTTTTTTTACTTTTTCTGTCCAGTATTTGATAAAAAAAAAATAATATACCAATATTAATGATGCGTTTGAAAATAAATGTCAAAAGACAAAAGTTTGTAATATTCTATGAAAAAAATTGAAAATTATTGAAAATGAGTCAGTAATACTGTTGACACATCAGCATTGTTCAATTACTATGTTTACTAGATAACCAATTATAGTGAAATTTTAACATTATGTTTTGTAGCACTTCAAAGATATTTCTGTGGAATTAAAATTTATTAATCCACCCTTTTTGAATTGGAAGACAGAAGTTGTAATGTTTGTGTTTCTCACTTGTGTAGCTACATTGAATTAATTTCTTACTGTATTTTCATGTAGCTGCAGTCTGTTTCATTTTGTTGTTGATCAATAAAATTGCACAACAAAAAAAGTGTCAGTTTCTCAATTATTAAAATATTGTCCTGAAAATAATTATTCGCTTGTATAGCTATGAACATTATTACTTCCTGGTGTCTATTTTGAACCGAAAACACACTTACAGTGTTTGTACTGTGACCAAGTTTTGTCCAAATCAAACAAGGCCAGATATAATAAGACTTGCACAAAAACGACCTATGTTTGAGGCAATGACAATAGGCCAGGCCGTCGCGGATTTACAACTTGAGGTTTCTAAACCCAGCACTGCAAAAAATACTGTCAAAAAATGCAATTGTTATATTTGTAACCAGGCAATATCAGTGGCAAATACAGCTAGACATGTTCGAGAGGTCCTCCATATTACATCTAGTGGCAAAACTCTAACACAAATAAGTGCTCCACCGACCACAAGAGGACGTGGTCGACAAGAAAATCAAACATAAAATGCTCGATGTGTCCGGAAATGCCGAGTAAATGTGAACGTAATGATCACTACCGTAAAGTCCACAACATCGAAGTGGTGAAAAAGAAAAAAAGAAAACAAAAACAAAATGAAAGATCAGGAAATTCTTTTTTTACTAATAAATACTATTTGAAACGTTATAACAGCCTGATATTGTCGGGCAACATTCCAAGCCGAACCGTTCGGATTAAACGGACATCTGAAGTCCGACGTTTCTATTTCAAGTTTTGTGTCATATGTGATAAAACCATCACCGGTAATCTATTTCACCACCACATGAGAAAAACACATCGTCAAAAAATACGTATTACTAATACCAAATGTTATAAGGTGTCTTATTCGCACGTTAAGAGTCGTCCCATCACCAGAAAATTTGAAAAAGAATTAAGCAAAACAGTAAATGGTCACAGATTTTTATTTAACTCTTCACCATATATAGTGACGAAAGCAGACAGACTACTCCGTGGATTTAGAAATCATATGGTGCTAAAAGATACAAGGGACACATTGACTAAACATTGCGATGCTAGGAATTCAAAGCTTGTAAATGGATGTCCAATTCCCAAGTGTTATGCTATAGGAAATGAGAGTGGAAGCGGTTCGTATCATCATACACACGGGTCTGTGTGGGAAAAAAAAAGCTTTGACAACATTATGGCTTTGACTTTTTTCACAATCTGGGCACTGATGATTGATTGATTAAATATTGTTTAACGTCTACTCAGCAATACTTCAGCTATATCAAGACGAGAACAAGTTTGTTAATAAATAATCACTTTGGGGTATGGAAAGGGCCATGGGACGGGAAATTCTGACTGCCACTGGAAAAGTAGGGTGAAATCGTCAAGGGCGGGAATTTAGCCTTGTAGCCGATCACCTACGGACCACCCCAAAAAGAGCTTGATACAAGGGTTCTTTAACGTGCAGGAAGCGTGGCGTTTCTTCCAACACGTGGACCTGAGTTTACATCCCATCCGAAATATGGGTTGTGTATTTATCAATCCCGCACAACCATGGAATGGGTCCTATTTCTTTATCCCGGGACCCTCGGGGTCAGCCATAGATGGTATACTCAAGTGGAGCGTAACCATCAGGCACTGATGGAAAGCGTACTACTTGATTGACCCGTGAGCCACCGCCTTCTTCAGTATCCCTACACTGTATTGGTGGTTTAAATCAAGTAAAAAATGTAACACTAGTTAACTTAAACTCAAGTTTGAAAGATATACTGGAGGGCTTGGCGTGACCAGTCGATTGATCGGACCGGGCCAATCCGACCTCGCGTTCAGATGATATCAGAGCCAAAGTAAGATATTGATCCTGTATTCTCAGCCAAACGGATATTTTATGGCCAAAGCGGGAGTCTGAACACAGGCTCGCACCTATCAGGATCTCGTCAACCAAACTTAACAAGATATCTTGAAAGTGGAATAAATATAAAAACGGCGTGCCAAACACATCCCTCCTGCCTTAGTCAAATGCCAAATTCAAATTTCAACAATAAATTATAATAAATTCAACAATAAATAAATAAATATAATGTCATTTAATGTTCTTGCAACAGGTAACACGCAAAAGTGATATCGAAAAATAATTTAAAAGTTATCAAAATTAATGTTCAACAAAATATAAAGTGTAACAGTTCCCTAATCATCAAGTTCACTTTCCTATCTCCCTCCAAGGGAACCCCGGGGTATAGAAATAGAACCTAGTATCTCCGGCTTGCAGGGTTTGACCCTTCCTAAACGGGGCTGACCCGAGGGAACTCCGGGATATAGAATTTGGACCCATTCCGTGGTTGTACGGGATTAATAAATACACAACCCATCTTTCGCATCGGATGTACAAAAAAATGTAAAATCAGGTCCACGTGTAAGAAGAAATGCCACGCTTCCTGCACGTTAAAGAACCCTTGTAGCAAGCTCTTTTTGAGTGGTCCGTGGGTGATCGGCTACAAGGCAAAATTCCCCGCCCCTTTCGATTTCACCCTACTTTTCCAGTGGCAGTCAGAATTTCCTGTCCCATGACCCTTTCCATTACCCAAAGTGATAATTTATTTAAAAACTTGTTTTCGTCTTGATTTAGCTGAAATTTTGCTCAGTAGACGTTAAGCAATATTCAATCAATCCCTTTCCTATCTAAATCTCTTAACATATTTCTTCTTTCTTGCTGCGACCTAACTTTCTCCTTCTGAATAATACCCTTCCTTTTTGGGTCCCACGACAGTACGTATCCATATGGCTATAGATCCTGACCTCAATTTGCGACATGCGCATTATTCTTGCGACGGATTTTCTCGGGGTGATTAGATGTCCTCTCATTCCTTTTGCCGCCGTGCGCGGTCCCGGCTTATGAATAGACCCGCAGCATCCTCTGAGCTTGGAGTATGAGTCTTCCTAACAGAAGACCCCGAGGGAACCCCGGGATAAGAAATAGGACCTAGTATCTCCGGCTTGCGGGGTGTGACCCCTCCTAAAGGGGGGGCTGACCCCGAGGGTCAGTATTTTGATATTGCATAAATATCCGTCCTTTGCCTTTCTAATGGACATCATCGAGGTACACGACATGAAAAATACGAGATCAATATAAAGAAAATTGATAAATAGAGAGTAACCAGGATGCTGATACAAAAGTCTCCCAAACAAATTCCCAAACCAGAAACTCGGGCTACAAATCATTTCCACATATCGTAGGCAATTTGTTTCATTGAATTCTGGGCACTTTTAATTTTCCAGCATTTTTCTACTTCCATGGCAATGGATGCCATTTTTAACTTTTTGAGACCAGAAACCAATTCCAAATGTCTTAAACAACCTTCCTGTAAATTTTCAACCAATTCTGAGCACTTTTATTTTCCCGTCTTTTTGGACCGTTTCCATGGCAACCATAACCAACAGTAATTTTAAGTTTTTTGTATATTTTCCATTGCAACCATAGTTATTTTGAAATAACCCCGTCTGTTACAATCAATTTTAAACCCACTTCAAAAAAAAAAAAAAAAACAAAAAAAAAAAAAAATTGGGCAGGGGTTCCCCTTATTATCTAAGTAATACATATTGATGTAATCAAAATACTATTATCACCAAAAACTCCTTTTTTCCCAAAATTTCCATCTTTTGGTCTAGTTTCCATGGCAATGTTTGTTATCTTTAAATTTCCAATACCATGGAACGCTTTCTTACATGCCACACATCTTTTCTATGAAGTTTCATTGAACTAGTATTAAAAGTTTTTGAGATTAAGTGAGAAATATGGTGCAAAACATTCAAAATTTCATTTCCCACAGTGGTAACATTGGACAACCCCCACCTCTTTTTGAGCACTACCAAATGTACATTAAGTGGACCCCTTCTGGAAAATTTTTCCCCATGGAACATCAAAATATGGGGCTAACATCCTAGAAAGTTGCAAAGCTCTTGGTGTGGTGGTCTCTGAGATCTGGTTCGGATAAGTTCATTGCGACCGTAATAAAGAAGAATGGAAGAAAGTAGTATTAAGAAACGAAAACAAAAACAATTCACTAAACTACGTTTGGGAGATTAAATAATAATACGAATTGAGTAAAAATAAAAAGTCTCCCCAAAACTTCGTTTGGGAGACTTAATAAGAACTGAATAAAATAAGTCTCCCCAAACAACGGCAGTAGAATACGAAAACGAAGTTTTGGAGACTTGATTGAAAACAATAAGTCTTTCCAAATTCGTTTGGGAGAATTAATATTAAGAAGTTAGTATACACAATAAGTCTCACAAAACTTCGTTTTGGAGACTTGATAAGAAACGCAACAAAAACAATAAGCCGTCAAACATTTTTTTTTGGGAAATTTAATTTGGGAAACGCATCATTGTCACTGTAAGTGGTATCGGGGCATCAGTGAGTTTCTTCTGAAAACTCTGAGGAATTAGTTGTCTATGTTTCTTAGATAGACAGATACAAAATGTAAATTAATACAAGTAGATAGATAGATAGATAGTTAGGTAGATAAATTT